>PVIC010003615.1:0-21693 GCA_004025085.1 Thryonomys swinderianus | reverse complement strand
GACTGAGGGTCGCCTGGTGGAAAGCTGTCAGAGACGAAAAAGATGAGCTAAGCCCGGGGCATTCCCTCAGACTGTAGTTTAAGGTGTTCCGCTCACCCGATGTGTTTCCATGTATCTGTGGCGGGTCTGCTGGGTGCTACAGGAGTCCGCACTGGTTCAGGATTCAATCCCTTTGGAAGTGTCTTCCCGTGTTGTCTCACTGTATGTTCACGTGGGCTTCTCTCTCCATTTCTGTGTGCAAGAAGAGCAAAGCCCACAGATGTGAAACAATCTGCCTGTGCCCACAGCTGCCCGCAGAGGCCAGACAGAAACTCAGAAGCTACGGGCTCCTAACTTCGCCCCTTTTTGGCTACACCCTACACTCAGCTGGTCTCTATAGGCTTCTAAATCCTACAATTGTAAAACTAACTTTCACCTTCCCTGTGCCAAATATTTGCATTTCTACCTCAATCATGCCTATGAGTTTCCTTAACATTGAGAATATTTTAGGTAAAAATAAAAATGAAATGAAAGCGAGTGTAACGTGTTAGTGAATGACCTTGTTACATTTTCACTGAAAGCTGGCTTTTCCTTCAGTGAATTTTATTGTGCATTTGTGTCTATACACAAGCCACATAGGCGATGACCTTGGTTCATTTTTTTCTTTTAAAATGTCTAATTATCTTCTAGGATTTTCAAACTATTTTTTCCTGTTTCACAAACCATCACATCTCACTGTATTAGTTGTTTGTTTGTTTGTTTGTTTTGAGACAGAGTCTCGCTTTGTAGTTCAGGCTGGCCCTGAGCTCACTATGGAGCCCAGGCAAGCCTCGAACTCAGCAATCCTCCTGCCTCTGCCTCCCGAGTGCTGGGATGACAGGCGTGAGCCACCAAGCCCAGCATCTGTGGTATGAGATACTGATTACCAGTGGGCATGCCCAGCATTGTTGTGTGTGGTTACCGGGGATTGAACCAGGGACCTTGTGCTTGCGAGGCAGGCGCCAGAACCACTGAGCTAAATCTCCAGCCCCTCACTGTATTAGTTTTATACAGAAGTTCAAACCTATGAGATGAATGTGAACAGCCAGCTATGAACAGCCAGGTGGCCTCCTCGTGTACAGTGACAGGAGCCACCACTGCTGGCACCAGAAACAAGACTGCCTTGCATGTGCTTTTACCTTTACGTCCAGAAGCAATGCTAGATAGCTCAAATATTTTGCCCACAAGATCCTAGTAGTATCATGGGAATATAAATTGATAAAATGATAAATGTCCCTGAGGAAAGACAGTTGCATTTCTCCAAGAAGAAAGGAGCAGACTATGTGGCCACGGCAAGGACACAGGTCGGAGGAGCCCTGTGGATGAAAGACGGGAAGTCGTTTCCTTCTTAGCTGTGGATGTCACACAACTGGTTGTAGCTGTGTGAAACGTGACTCAGTGGAGCAAGATTCTGGGACTGTGCCCAGGCACAGCGACAGAGAACGCCACGGTCGGTGTGGCCTGGCTTCGAGGGGCAGGAGGGGCAGTGGCAGGACGCAGACGTGTCCGAGGTGGCGTCCCGAGAGAGGAGCACGGGGCTCCCTGTGAGGGCGCGTCACCCCAACCGGGACCAAGGGGCCCGCTCCCCAAGTTACCCAGAAGGACGCCTCAGAGACATCCCCCCAAGTTATTTGTTTTTTTCTAAAGGGAGATGCAGAGAGATGTAGAGAAGAGAAACAGACCGTTCTCTTGGGATGCCTTCGTGCTCAGGGACAGAGTCGACCCTGGCTTTGTCGCATGGGGTTCCGGATCTGCTGAAAACTGAGGCATAGCTGATAGCGCAGGAACTTGAATGCAGACATTTCCAGAAATGCGGCGTGTCCTTTTGGCAGGGTGGATGTTCGGCTCGTCCCCTGACCAGGATAGGTGGCCGGGTCCTCCTGGGTCCCTGCACAGGAAGCCCAGGCACTCGAGGCACTGCCAGCTGCTGTCGCTGGTGTCCCTTTCTGGCACGGGATCCCCCTCCTGCTCCATGGCCTTCATCTGACCCCTTCCACTTTCCTGTCTGGACACTCTCGCTACACGATGAGAGGAAAGGCAGGAAGCGGTGACTGTCACCATGAAGATGCGAATGAAGCCCAGAGATGGAAGGTGCTACCTCCATTTGGAAGAGCTGGGAAGAGGTTCTCGGAGAAGAAGACAAGAGATCGGAGGAATTTGGGGTGGCTTGGTGTTCCACAGGCCTGGTCCGACGCCAGCGCTGTATCAACAGTGGGTCATCATGAGCTCCGCTCTAGAATCAGGCTGGGATCCCAGCCCACCCTCTCTGCTCCCGCTCAGTAGCTACTGCGTCGAATGAGTAGTGAGCCTCTCTGCCTCCGTGTCCTGATTGTAAAGCTCAGATAACAATGTTAGACAACTCATAGGGCTCGTGTTAAAGATTAAATGAGAGTATCTAATGAGATCCACACAGCTCAGGCTACACAGGAAGTGTTCAAAGACACTATGTTAAATCCCCAGACAACATGGTTTTTCACTTTTAACGAGCAGTGCCCTTACTTTTTAAAATTCTGCTTGTCACACTCATGGGAACTTGATCCCTGGAAATCCACACAGGATACGGGATTAGGGTCTACCCACCAGATTCTGCTCGGACCAGTCTCAATCCAGTCTGTCCCGAGACTTGACTCCCTGCTTCCTTTTACACAGTGACCCCCAGAATCGCTGGCGATGCAGCCATGTTAAGTCCATCTAGCACACTGTGATGGGGACAGGGTCTCACCTGAGCCTTAGCACCTAGCAGGCGCTCAGTAAATTTAGGCTGACTCAACCGATGTATGTCACTGCAGGGCTGATGCTCAGGAAGGAACACTGTTTCACACTGATGCCTCCACGTTTCTCTTCTGACTCAGCCCTGAGCGCTGAGCAGTCACAATTTCAGTGTGGACTGTTTATAGAGCTTTCAAAGTACGTTGCTGATGTGTTTATTCTGCCAGCCATAAAGTGAAGACTATAAAATAAAAGTGGGTGAAGAGGCCAGTGTTCGTAGGATATCTTTCTTCAAGAATACCCTCATAAGCCAAAATGTAAGTAGACTGACCAGAAACTGAATGTTCATGGGTCCAACCACAACTCAAGACAGTATGAATTAATACAACTTAGAGGTACTTTGATGTTTTTCAAGCCTTACCTGAAGGATCTGTGATTTAATGGGCCTTTCAAAGCTGAACACAAATTCCACTGAGATTTAAAACAAAATAGATTTAAAATAGGAAAAGAATAAATAAAACAAAGCTAGTTTTGTTCCACAGGCACAGAAAGGTGCTAGAATTATTTATTGCTTTCTGGACTCTGCATTATGGCCAGATTGATATTTTCCAGGTTTTTCATTAACTTAAAATATTCTGAGGTAAACACATCATTTGCCGTGATTAAATTCAAGGTGTTTCTGTAGCTTCCTTCTGAACGGCTACAAATTAAAACAAGAGGAAAGCGTCCTGATCGACACTTTTGCTGACATAGCACTGGAAAAAAACAGCACAAAAGCACCCCAGCCGCTGGACGGAGAGG
This sequence comes from Thryonomys swinderianus, assembly GCA_004025085.1. Lineage (NCBI taxonomy): Eukaryota > Metazoa > Chordata > Mammalia > Rodentia > Thryonomyidae > Thryonomys > Thryonomys swinderianus. The sequence goes on along the minus strand of PVIC010003615.1, from coordinate 18,165 downwards.
CTCACAGCCGAGGCAGCGACTATAGAAGCAGAAGCGCGTGGTAAACTTTTCTAGTCCACAATTCTCACCTCCGGAACCAGAACTCATGACATCTTATCTTAAAATTCCCCACAGATTCACACGATTGTAAAAACATCTAGGAGCGACTTTCCTCGCCTTTAGAGCCATTGTCCGTTCGCCAATGATCCCAGGCAATCTAAGGCCCCAGAAATACATCTCCCAGAACTCGTGGGGATTTCAAATTTCCTGCCCCACCTGTTAGTTACAGTAAGTTAGTTTCTGCGAGTCTTTTCAAACAGGTGTAAGATTATAAGATGGAGTAGAGAAGCTACTTCGTCTTAGCCCTTGAGGACAAGAGCACGTCTAGGAAGGGGCGTCGCTGGGTCTGGATAGTGTCTGGACAGACAAACAACCACAGCAAGCGTCACCACCAGCCACCGACTTTAAATCCCCACGTAGCTCCCAGCACAAGCCCGAGTGACTTTTCGGCAGGAGGAATTAAGAGAGCAACAGACCGCAATTCCCAGGACGGCGTTTGGGGACCCTCTCTCTGATCCCAGCCCCCCGCTTTATCCGAGCACGTGTGGGGTGCTGGCTTCCCGACCGTCCGAGGCTGAACCACCAGCCACGGTGGAGGACCGACCCGCCCAGCACCGGCACCCGCGTCTCCCGCAGCTCCCGCCACCGTGAGGAGGGCCGGCCTCGGGGTGCCTGGCTGGGGACACTGCGGGCTCTCTAGGCCGTCTGGATGGAGTGACTCCCCTTCCCCGACGTCACCTGGCCCGCCCCATTCAAGGGCAGGGGGCAGTGGTGGAAGGATGTGCTGTGTGTGCGCAGCCCTGAGTTCAAGATGAGCCTAAGGTAGGTGGATGCATGGATAGATAGATTTGAAGATAATAAAATTAAATTCATAAATCAGTATAGGATATAAGTAGGGAGACATTTCAAAAAGGGGAGTGTAGTTAAGAGCGTGTCATGATGGCCTCTTCCTCGCCACGGCAGAGGGAACGGTCCTAAGTGGGACAGTTTCTAAATTTCCCGCTAATCCTGTTCTCTGGCGTGAATCACGATGCCATCAGACATGGAGATATTTTTCTTAAAAAGGTGTGAGTCCCTGCTTAGCAAAATGTTCCCCACTTTCAAAGGGAAGCTTGAACTTTGGAAGGAGTATTTGAGGGAGTGTGTCGGGACCCCTGGGTGCCCACCGGGGCCAGCACCACGCTGACCAGCCCACTCCCCAGGACCGTTCGCTCTGGTTCCCCTGTCACTCCACGATGCTTCCCCTGAAGAGCAACTGAACTCACGTTTAACTTGGGGGAGGAGAGAACGGGGATCAAAATAATGTTTTATACACTGGCTACAAACACAGCCTGCAGGTGCTGGGAAGGGCACACACTGTGAGTCCCAGCTACTCGGGAGGCTGAGGCAGGAGGACCTCAGATTTGAGACCAGTGTGGGCCACTTAGCACCTAGTGAGATAGTGTCGCAAAATAAAAATAAAAAGGTCTGGGGCCGGAGGGTTGGCTCAGTGGTTCCAGCACCTGCCTCACAAGCGCAAGATCCTGAGTTCAATCCCGGTAACCACATACAATGCTAGGCATGGAGACTCATACCCACCAAGCAATCAAAATACCACATACCATATACCACAGTACCGGGCACGGTGGCTCACGCCTGTCATCCCAGCACTCGGGAGGCAGAGGCAGGAGGATTGCTGAGTTCAAGGCTTGCCTGGGCTGCACAGTAAGCTCAGGGACAGCCTGAACTACAAAGCAAGACCCTGTCTCCAAATAAATAAATAAATAAATAAATAAATAAATAAATAAATAAAAAGGTCTGCGGTAGAGAACCCAGAGTTCAATCCCCAGTACTGATCAGGAAAGAAATGAATAAACACAGGCTTAGAAAAAGGAAAATCATCCCTCCAACACTTAGTGACACCAGTGAAGCTGCATTTGTCACTGCACTGAATTCTCATCACAGTGCTGTGAAGTGAATTCTACTCCCATTCACCAAAGGGAAACTGAGGACATCAGAGGCTGTACACATGGCCCACGGTCACGCACCTATGACCCGCCCCAGATCTCACCCCAAAGTCTGGGCCCCTTTCCCCGTCTCACGCTCATTACTTGCAGAGACACCGGTGCGAGGCCATCACTACTGACCACTCGATTCAGCATCGTCTGTGAAGGGCGAACGCTACGCCTCTGTTATGTTACATACAAACCACCAAAGAACATCGCCATTTCTTTATTATCTTTAGAATGTTATTCAATCATTGGCTTACAATGTAACAATTATGTACTATTTGCAATCCCATAAATCTTTATATTTGACATTTCTAAACTGGCATGTTACCCCATCCTTATAGGATGGTAATTAAGGTATCGATTCTTTTCTCCTCTTATGTGCCAGGGCTTGAACTTAGGGGTGCCAGTAACCATTTCCTCGGGCTCCTTCTTTCTTTCAAGGGATCCATCCCTTACCCCTTTCTGTCCATCCTTTATCATTTTCTCCCTTTGGACTTTGCCTCACGCACAGGAGAAACTCCCTGTGCTGACTCAGAATTTCTAACACGAGAAGCACTAGCCAGCCCAGTCGCCTAGTGCAGGGGAAGGTCAAGAGACGGCTTTTGTGTGGACTCTCCTGCCTGAGAGTATCCGCTTATAGAAAGTAAATTGTCTGAAAATAGGAAGAGAAAAATAGCAACCGGCTTTGAGGAGTGGAAAGTCAGTTAAGTTTTAAATATGAATCCAGGAAATGTTTTATTAAACAGCTAAGGCATTTACTGGCTTAGACAAAAGAATAATCCTGCTCGAAACCCCACTAACCTCATGAGTATTATATTTATCTGAGGAAGCCGCAGGAGTGCATTCCGGGGAAGCTTCTCGCTGCATTACACGCACAGAGCAAAAGCAATACCTGCTGCTACCCACGGTTCCTAATAATACAAACAGACGCTGTTCCGCAAGTACTGAAGGTGTGCTGTATTAAGGCACTATGTTAAACTCCTCAGATTTTCGTTCACTTAACCCACACGACAGTTCAAAGATAGGACCCCGCATGTATTTGTGGAAAGAATATCTTCACTCAGACGAGGAACACTTAACCGGCCCAGGTTACCCAGCCAGAGACGGCAGGCCGGGTCAAATCCGAACGCTTCGCGCTCAGGACTGGTGCTGCCAGCCACGCTGCTGAGTGACTTCTCCGGATCTTGGCATCCGAGGCAGAGGGCGCTGCGTGGCCTGCCCAGCTCCGGCCGGGCTCCGCCGCTGGCCAGGAGTTAGGCTACTGATGGCTCCCAGCTGACTCCGTCCTCGGACATTGCCCTCTGCCCGCCGGAGGCTCCGTCTGCCCTGCCAAAGGCCGCTTCCTTCCCTCGGGGAAGGCCACAGCCAGCAAATCATAGATGTAAGGACACAAAGGCCAGCTCCTTGCCTCAGTCCAAGACCCCTCTGCAGGGCCGCCCCAGATCCAGAGACGCCGATCGAGTCTGCTCTCCCCGTTTCCCCGGTCAGTGTGCAGCAAGGCACCGTCTCAAGGTCTGCGTCCCGGGGAGCCCCGCGTGTGCACTGACATCAGCAGAACTCCGCTTTGGCCAGGCCTTGGAATCACTCTATAACCAGCAACGTCTGTTTGAGCTCCAGTGAAATGGGTACGATGTCTGGACTACGTTAGCAGAGCGCGAGGAGGCTCGGGCTGTTCACAGCGATCCCTCCAGACTGTTCCGTGTGAACCCTAAATCATGTGCATGTTAGGGTGAGGAGCCGGGGACGGTGTGTCCTCGGCAGCAGCGTCTGGGGAAAGCGACCAGTCAGCGATGAGTGTTCATCGAAGGGACATCCATATGTTTCGGAATAAATAAATGGCTAAATTTACTGGAAAAACTTAGAGTCATTAGATCAACATGGATAGGCTGCAAAACAAGATGTAGGTCAAATCAGCCGGCAAATAGTAACTTTTATGTTGAGTTCTTAAAACTGAGAAATAAGAAAGTGTAATTTGGGAGACTTACGCGTGGTAATGAGAAGTGAATCGGATAATGGTCGACTCTGAGAAAGGAGGAAGCGGGAAAAGGAACTGGGGTACCCAGGAGCCTCTACTCCACGAAGTTTGATTTCTTAAATTGAAGAGGAAAAAAGGACTGAAAAAGTATTGCATGATGTTTGGGGTTTGATAAACTCGATGGTATATACATACTCTTCGCAGTATTACGTCCAAGCCTTAGCTAACTAAAATAACACACATTAAAAGAAGAAGGAGAGGGCCGGAGGTTTAGCTCAGTGGTTCCAGTGCCTGCCTAGCAATCGCAAGGTCCCTGGTTCAATCCTGGTAACCACATAAGACAAGACCGGGTGTGGTGACTCACGCCCACCAGCAATCGGCACCGCACACCACAGTGCCGGGCGTGGTGGCTCACACCTGTCATCCCGGCTCTCGGGAGGCAGAGGCAGGAGGATTGCTGAGTTCAAGGCTTGCCTGGGCCACATAGTGAGCTCAGGCAGGTTTCTCAGGAAGATCTTCATGGATCATAACAGAGTGAGGAGGGATATAGAATGCATACACCGTAAAAAAGTAGAATAAGAGGGTTCTCAACGAACTGATCAGCACTGGAGGCTACTTCATGAGAAGAAAACAACAGACGCATGACAGTGCACATATTCAAGAAATTGCTTGAGCTAGTTAATACTTTATTTGGCTTCATATTAAATGGTTTCACTCAACTGTAGGCTACAGCAAGTGTTCTGAGCATACTGAAGGTGTGCTAACCCAGGCCGTGATGCTGAGTAGCTTAGGAGTATTAAATGCATTTTGAATGTAATATTTCCAACTTCTGTGGGTTCATACAGAGTGCCATCTTACGCGAAGGGGCAGTCTCCTCCTGGCCTTGTTTCTCCCGAGAACCCCGAGCACTCCAGGGCACAGCACCGGCGGTCTGAGGCGGCCCCCGCTCCCGCCGGCCTCAGGGAGGCACCGCTCCCGCGTCCACCCCGGGCGGGAATTCCGATCTTCCAAGCCTCCCTTCCCGCTGGCATCCCCAGGCGTGTGGGCCGAGCTGCCGCGAGGGAGTGGGGCGGGGAGCACTTTCGGGGCACCCGGAACTCGTCCCCCCTCTGTTCCCTCCCGGAAGTCGAGGGCGAAGGGTGTCTGGCCACCGTTCGGTGACCGCCTGACTCCGCGGGCAAAGCGGGTGACCTTCCTCCGGGCGGGGCTAGGCCTAGAACAGCTCTGGCCGCCTGGCTCTGCCCCGGTGCGCACGCCAGCCCTCCCGAGCCAGCAGCTTCCTGGGTCTCGGGACCTCCGTCGTCAGAAGCTGTCGGGGTTGGGGAGCCCGAAGCCAGCAACGAAAGCAGTCGGAGCCACATCTGCAACCTCTGCCGTCTGAGAGGCTGGTGCGTAAAGGCACAAGTTCAAGCCTAACCTGGGCAACGCAGCCGTTTAGCTAGGCTTTTTCTCACAATAGGAAAGGACAGGAGATGTGTTGCTCAGTGCAGAGACTGGGTTCGATCCCCAGCACCAAAAAAAGAAGGAAACAAGAAAAAGAAACAAAAAAATGCAAAAACTCTACAAGTTCACACTTTAAGTGACTAAAGTACTTCATTTGCTCAGATTTTGCTTAGACACTAGCAAGAAACTGTAAACCTTTCCTAAAAGGAAACCAGAAAACCTTTGCTAGCCTATCTCATCTTCCCAAAAGAATAAAACTAATGACTTTTTAAAATGTACGTTAAAAAAAAAAAAAAACTAAAAATAATCTACATTTCTTCCCAAGAGTTATTTGGGCTCCAGATAGTAAATTTCCAATTTTTCTGCGGTGATGAAATGGAATACTTTTTCCTATCATGCTTCCAGTCTGTCCTGCAATAGTAAGATACAGTATCTTACATTTTGAAACCATGAAGACTTTGTTGGCAAAGACTCTTTGATAGAGATTATTCCACAACATAAATCAAGACTGATTAAACACACCAGCAACAGAGACAGCAATACAAGTCATTTTACAATTTGCTACACACAGTAGTAAGAAAAACAGGAAGTAGGTGTTTATTAACAGTTCCAAATATACCAGCCAAACTACAACTCCCCGTGGAGTCTGAGTTATTCAAAATATAGCAAAGAGCAGAATTCCTAAGATTATAAAAGGGTAATTAATCACAAGCAGTGTTCACAGACCACTGATTTGGAAACCACCTTCTTATTGAAGATCTGAACCAAAAACAAACTTCAAAGGGAAATTAATTGATCTCAGATTCACTGCATCTGGTCAATAAGCTCTCCTCAGAGTGTCATTTTCAGCCCGTGTTGACTGTCTGCCTTCATTCTATAACTATTCTATACGCCACGTAGAAAGTGTCATTTTTCTCCTACCTCGGTACAGGCCTCAGCCCCACCCCACAGAAGCAGTCTGCCTTAAAAACACCTCCTCTTGAGACTTTGTAAATCACATCACTGTTTGAGAGAAAAACTCGCTCATCGTGAACCTGGGATCTAAGACTGGAGGAGCCACTCATTTGCCGCTCTGACACAGGCTGGTAACCTTCACACCTTCATTTCGATATCAAAAAAATACGTTGTATAAGACAAAATTGTTGTATATAGTATAAAAATCCTGGCCATTTCTGAATTAGGACAAAAGACTTTTAATGGCAGTGATTTAAAAATTCCTATTTAAGGTAAATGATATTTAAATATACTTTAAAGTTTTGCAGGAGCAATATAAAGGGGTTAAATACAAATGCTGACCTGATTTCATCAGTTTGCTTACGGTGAGACTGGGGAATTAGAGGATTACAAAATTTGGGAACTTTCAGTAATAATTACTTAAAAGGGTGACAAACAAATGCCTTGACTGTACTCAGATTCAGTTTCTCGCCTATAAGCTAAGAAAATTAAGTTGGCTCAACTATCTCAGGAAATCATGAAGATGAATGAAATATCCCAACTATCTGTGAAGCACCTTGAAGTCCTCTGACTGAAGCCCCTTTTGAAATGCAAAGAATCGGTGAATTAAATTATTTGTCTCCATCAGTGGAAGAGACTAAGGAAACCAATTCTATACCGAAATGGAATGGTCTCATACCTGTTCTATCAGTCTGTCTTCTCTGAGTTCAGATTTTATTAAGGAAAAGAAGAAAGAATATGGTTGGTAAAACAGTTCCGTCACCGGAAGAGAAACATTAGCGGCAGGCTAATTAGAGACAAATCAGCTCTGTACTCTGATCTGAACAAACCCTCTGGCTTCCTGCCTGATATCCAAAGATCTGCTTCATAGGAAGCCAAGCTGCCAGCTATGTATCACCAGGCTTCCCTGCTCCTGTGCTTAGCCAATCCTCTGGGCATCACAGATAGAAGCAGCTGGGGTGGGGGGAGGGCAGGAGGAAGGGAGGCCTAGGGACAGAGCCACGCAGCATGATTCTCCCTCCTCTGCCCAGACTGGAATGAGTTGTACCGTCCACACTGACTGGCTGCTCCCCCAGGGTGAACGGAGGGCAAACAGCTTCCCAGCACCTCAGTTCATGATGGGAAATTGTGGCAGAAGTGAAGGTGGCTGCTCCTTTTTCTAACACATGGCTACCGGTCCTCCCTCTTATCACATGAAAGCCTGGTAGACAGGAAGGCTCTCAGGATGAAACTGGATCCTGGATTCTGTGCTTGGAAGAGGATCCCAAGGAAGCCACTCTCTGAACTCTCCTGGGACATTGCTTAAGTAGTAAATGCTCCTTTGTTAAACTGACTCGCTGTGATTTAGGGGTTCACTTGTTATAGCATCATACACTCTACCGTACCTAATACAGTCTAGGGCAGACAGATCCACTCAAACTGCTCTCTTCAGCCAATCAGCTCCAGGCTCTGGGCTCTCTGGAGAAGCTGGAAAAAGGTTTTCTTGTTCTTTCCTTGTTTTCTTGGCAGCCCAAGCTTCCTGCTGACCAGCTCAACAGGTGGTGGCTGCCAAAGCCACAGCCTCCTCCTGGAACATCTAAGATAAAGAAGGTCATGGGTATTGGCAACAGGTCACACCCTGGAAACTTGCTCTGTCCTGCTGGGGTGAAAAGTCTATTTTTTGTTGTTGTTGTTCTTCCCAGGGTGATATCAGGCCTGGTTCTCCACCCATCTCTGCAGGGTTTAGTTAAACATACTTAGGCCCAATGTGCGTGATCCACTGTTGCCTATGGCGTGACCTGGATAGCAGCCATGTTGATCAGGAGAAGCAAAGGCCTTCACAAAGATAGTTTACGTGCATTCCACTGATTCAGAATATTTAAGCACCAACAATAATGCAGGGGAGATTTCTGGTGTCTTAGAACTAACGCAAGGACTCAGAGACCTGCTTTGAGAAGAGAGCAGAAGGCTAAAGACCCCAACAAAGCATCGGGGTACTGAGTGCCATTGCCTGGACTCTCACAATCTCTAGCACATTTGTGGAGTGATAGAAGCCAAAGGAGCTCGCGAGAATAGTCTGAGAGTGACTTTTCCAGAAGTGTTTTCTTCAGCAAAGTGTTTCCAAGCAATACAACTCCTATTGTGTCCAGTGGTGCCAGAGCTGTAGGTCTGGACCATGTCTGGGCCATGTCTAGACCAAGATAGGTTTGTTTGGTCCTTGTGGTGTTTTAAAAATATGATAGCCACATTTTTTTGATGAAATTTTTTGGTGATGAGATTTTGTAAAAAAAAAAAAAGTTGAGATTTCTGGCTCCTCTTACACGACCAGAAGATTGAGCAATATGGACCCAAGCTCTCCCCTGGTGACACTCTGTGGTAATTAAATTACTGTCACCCCTTGACCTGGGAATGTCTAAATAAAACATTTTATTTCAGTAAAATATTGCCACGAATCCCCTTCCAAATATTCCCTCTCGCTTTGCACACACTTCCCCGGTCATTCTTGCTACTTTCTGAAGCAGCTCGGGAGTCCTCTTTCCTGAGCGTGTTTACGAACTGTGCCCAGAAATACAGTGAGTGCTACTGCCAAGTGCCAGGCAACAAAATGGCGAATTATGAAAAATATCGTAGGTGTCCTCACCCACTTATTCACCAGATCTGCACTCTAGGACTTTTGACTTTTCTCCAAAGTCAAATGACTATGAAAGAGAAACATTCTGAATCGGGACCTCAAGGCAGGCATGACAGCCCAACTAAAGGCACTCATGAAAGAGGAATTTCAGAACTGCTTCACAAGTGGCAAAAACAATGGGACAAGAGTGTTTGGAATGTGTGTTTGGGAGAGTGAGGTTTGAAGGGGATTAATGGCAATGTGTCTTTTTTTTAGAGATTTTTTAAAAAGATTTTTAAATCTTTATTTTTATTTTTCTGGTACCAGGGATTGAACTCAGGACCCTGCGGTTGCAAGGCAGATGCAGTAGCACTGAACTAAATGCCCAGCCCATAATTATTAAATTTTAAGCATTCACTATAGATTTTTTTTTTTTTTTGAGACAGGTGCTCGCTTTGTAGTTCAGGCTGGCCCTGAGCTCACTATGGAGCCCAGGCAAGCCTCGAACTCAGCAATCTTCCTGTCTCTGCCTCCCGAGTGCTGGGATAACAGGCGTGAGCCACCATGCCCAGCACTGTGGGGTGTGGTACTGGTTGCTGGTGAGTGTGAGTCACCATGCCCAATGTCCTATCATTGAATGTGGTTATGGGAATCGAACCAGGGACCTTGCACTTGCTAGGCAGGCAGCAGAACCACTGAGCTAAATCCCTGGCCCCTCACTATAGATTTTGATCATACAGTTTACTTTTATTTTAATGGCTGGCCATGTCCCAAGAACCTTTTATAGATATTTGTTGCTGAAGAAGGAAAGAAGGAGGAGGAGGAGGAGGAGAAGAGGAAGAGGAAGAGGAAAAGAAAGAAGGAGGAGAAGGGAGAAAGAAGGAGGAGGAGGACAAGGAGGAGGAGGAGAAGCGGAAGGGGAAGGGGGAGAAGGAGAAGAAAGAAGAGCCAGCACTTAGGAAGGACCTTTTCCATCCTATGGATTTAGAGCGAAGGACAGAGGACAGCACCAGGTCCCTTGCTGCAGGGCCTGCTGGCAGAAATATGCTCAGCAGCAATGGGCCCCAGGATCGGGAGTCATCATGGCAGAAACACTGGGCATGTGGTGCCACTGGCCCTTGCCAGATGCTTGGGAATCCCCATCTGGCCTATGTCTGTCCCTGTCACCATTCCAGTTGGCTCAGCAGGTATAAACCACAAACCAGTGTCCTCGGCCTGCACAGCCTGGGTTCTCCCGCTGATTTTTGCTTTATATCGGTCATGAGCCAAACACCGTGTGAGAGAGCCCTTCGGTGACTCCTAATTCCCAGATCGGAGCTGGCTGTGACTGCCATGGTCCCCGGATTCCTAGTTTTTGGTTGTTCTTGGTGTCTTCACTACTCCATATTTCGCGAACTATCTTTCTCCTTTTCTGCCCCTTCTCCTCTTCCTCCTCCTCATCAACAACGTTCAGTGGTCTTTATGTTCTCAACACAGTACTTCAGAGCGTGTAACTTCTCACTTGTTAACTGGTAAGTCCCTCAATATAAAACACAGGAAGGCAAGAAATGTGTCTGTCTGTTCCCCACCCTGATCCAAAAGGAGGCCAGAGAGGTGCCTGCTGCGCAGGAAGATGTAAACCTCCAGGTCTGGTGGGTATTACAGTGAGCGGGCACCTGCCTCCAAAGCATCTGCATAATCCAAAGTGTGAGCCTTTGCCCATTCTAGAGTACTTGCAGGCGGCTTGAAATTTATGATCTGTCATTTGCCCCCAAAATACCAAAATTCAGGATAGAATCTACTGCTGCGTCTAAGATCGAGCAGTGACCGTACCGCAGACAGACGCCCGAGGGCATCGGGGGACTCGCCCTTCCTCTTACAGCAGCCTGGGAACCTAACACGCTTTTCCTATTAACTTCATCCAAGAACAAAGAAATGATCCCGAGACTGTCTGCCTCTGAGCCTGTGCACACCTTCGGAGGAAACAGAATGGCATCCTCTCTCTGCCTTCTCACCATAAACTGGACGTTTATTACACGTGCTCCTCCGAAGAAATATTAGAGTCCTCTCCCTTTGCGTCAGTGGCTTCCACGAAGCCCAGCTAGATGAACTAACTTGACCTCAGGCATCATGTGACAGCTATTGCTTTGGTTCAGTTGTAGTCTGGGAGGGACTGGGGCTTGGGTGTGACATAACAATATTACTGAAAACAATGGCCATTTGGTTTATATAGACTCTTTCTTCCTGTGCTTTCAAAGCAAATTTCATATCTAATACAAACGACATAAAAGGGAATAAGCCAAAGACTTGGCAACTGTGAGCTGCGGGCTAACTCAGCCGTCCCTTCCGCAAGCACACACTCTGGGACGAGGGCGTGGGCAGTGAGGCCTCAGGCCTGCCCGAAGCTCACCGTTCTGCCTCATTCTAGTGACGGTAACTTCCCCTCAGCTGGGTTTTTCTTGGTCAAATATTGTGTGTTTGTTACAAAGGACACTCAGCCTTCCTCAGCCCAGCATTTCCGGTTTCCTCATCAACCGTGTGATCCGTCCAAGAAATCTGGGTCTCAGCTAAATGAAGCCATGACATTTTTAGGAAAAAAAATTTTTTTTTACTCTTTCTCTCTTATTTTCCTTCCTTCTCTCTCCTCCCTCCCTCCCTTCTTTCCTTCCTTTTTCCTTCCTTCTTTTATAGAGCCTTCCAAAACCAAATATTCAGCTAATCAGTAATATTTATTGGGGATGGGACAGGCACATAGAAAAGAGGTTAAATATTTACAGAGCCCTTTCTGTCACAAGGCACTGAGCCAGCAACTGGGAGATTCATGCTGTGTAATATTGAAGCCCACTCCGAATGGAACCTTCCGGAACCACCCTTTGCCTAGTGCGATTACTTCACTTCCCGAGGATGTCTGCTCATTTTCTTTTCCCAAGATCCTTTCTATATGAGCACCTTCCAGCCAAGTCAATTAGAAAAAAAATTCATTTCCCATCTTTGAATGACTCCTGAGAACCATCCACTACTGACGTTAAACACGGTGGAACAGCAAATGTTCTAAGGCTGGGAAATAAGGAAGTGAGGGTTATCCATTAGGAATGCTTTCAGAGGTGGGAGGGTCATGGCTACTTTGAAATTAAACTCATTTACACAAACCAAAACAAAAATCTGCTAAACGCATCTGGGAAGAAAATAAGATGTGAAAGGCAGAGAAGGGCACAGAGAACAAGAAAGAATGTATTTGGGCATGTTTTTCCTTGTCTGTTAGCTGAAGAGGGCATCAGGTATAAAAATATACAACTCAAAGACCCGAAGAATTTTTTACCTTTAAGTGCAAGAGACTCTTCAACAAGTTCTCTAGAGATGGTCTGTGGAGTTATGCTTGTGCTCTACAAGAAACAAAAAAATCCTGCTACAGGAATGAATGAAACACTTGGTGAGTAGACATCCCACCCCAGACTCAGTATTTCTGTCCCTGGAATTCTGCTACCAAGAATCAAGAATCTCATCTCAAAGCTCAGAAAAGAATCCCCCTTCTGGCCTATGTGTAATCAGATAAATCATCTGGGAGCAAGTAACTGGTCTTCAAGAATTGCGCAAATTTTTTCAACCTGATATATTTGAGAAAGAGGCAAGAGGAAAACAATTTCAAATAGTTCATGAGACCCAAATATTTTTCTTCACTACTAAAGATTTGTGTTAACCTATTTTATACACAGAGGAGTACTGGGCATCGAAAAGTCTATAATTTCTTGAAATACCAAAAATTCTTCTTCAATCCCCAGCCCTCAAAATGATATAACCTATATAAAAGACAGGCAAGTCAAAGACATTCCAGAGGAGAAGTTAGCCCGGTGCTTCTAATTATCTTCCGGTATTTCCTTCTTTCCTTAAAAGGCTTAAATAAACTCACTGGTGTTTAATTTTTCTGGTCTTTCCTAAAATTATTGCTACAGCTTTTTTAAATTGAGTAACACAGTTTTTGTTCCCAGTTAACCAATGTTCTCCGTGTCATCCAAACGCAACAAGGAATCCACGGTCTGAACGGAGCCTTTTACAGTGGATTGAATTTCATCTAAAAGCATGTAATTCTGCATAGCCAGAAGCAGCTTCTAATCTTTATATATAGGAACTTACAAGGCTAAGAATTCAAAGCCGTGGGATTAAGGAAAAAATGTGAATGAGGAACTCCAAGCTCAGCTCAGCTGACCCAAGAAAAGCTCAGTAACATTTTCTAAGTTAATCATTGCTGCGGGTGGGAAAAACTGCAGAATATGCCTAATAGGCCTTGTAGGTCATTATTTACTGAAATGCTACACTGAGTGGTTATTTCTTTTTAAATACTAATAACCTAGAAAGCCTGGCCTCATTCAGCAAGAGGGTCAGCACAGAGGCATCTGATTAGTGTCAAAAATGACGGCCTCTCTTTGGTGAAGGAATTTCCTAAAGGAAACATAATTCACAATGACAAATGTCGGCATTTTTAGAATTACAAACATTACCTACAACTTGAATTCAGGTTATGAACCCACTGGACAAAGTTCAGGGCCTGTTTAGTAGCTAGCAGATGAGTCCTGCTTTAAAAAAATAAAAGTATGTGTATAACATAAATAAGGAGCCATGTAACAAGCCTCTGATAGAATGAAAAGCTGACGCAGTAGTCTTAGTAATGAAGTTGTTTCTTTCACCACCTAGTTTTAAGTTGTTAATCGATATATTTCTAAACTGGCTCTTTCAGCTAAAGCTCATCTTGAACAAAAAGCATTATTCAAAGAGGGGAGGTGTTCAATGTGGATAGATAAAATTTTCCCATACAAATTACTAATTTATTAAATAAGTATGTTCAGTTTCTTAGATGAGGGATATAAAAGTATTGGTTTCTGTCTCAAAATGATAACTTTGCCGTTAATATAGTCACATAGCTGCATTCAGCTTACCCACACTTTCTACTTAAAGATACAGAAACTATTACATTACGACCCACTACTCATGTTTATAATTAACTCATTAGTGGACTTTAATGAAGAACTTTCAAAGTTCTCCAAAGGCATCTTTAGAGTTGCAAATATAAGACACTACGTTATGATATATCTAATTTCAAGAAGACACTGTACATATAGTGCGTCTGTTAACCTAAACATATTCCTCCCACAGGTGATTATTTGTATTTTCTGATACACAAGTATATTGTTTGTAAAATTTTATCCCCTAAGAAAATTTTAAATAGGCAATATGAAATCTAATTTAAATAGGCAATCCCAATCATTATTCTTCCACTTTTTTCATGCATTCGACATTTCTTATTTTTAGGCTTAAAAACCTGTGTAACTTTGTGCTCACTGTATTAACATTTTTACATCTGATGTACAGCTTCAAAAACTCTTTCAATAATTGTTTGAACCAGGAAGGAATTTAGAATAAGAAATATGACGCAAAGTATTTGATGTCTACAGCAACACAAAAGGGGAAATTTTACTTTTTAAGCTCAAGACAGTACTGTGAATGAAATGAGAAACAGATAGATACTGTACATCAAACTTGTTCTCACAGGTGTGCTTTCTTAATGTTAAAATACCCGTGTGAATTTTCAGTTTCCCATAATGTAATGGGAGACAATCAATTCTGAAGTTACCCCATTTGCCTGCAGCCCTTACCACAGAAGAAGTAACCTCTTGTCCATTTAGATTTTCTGAGTATACCCATGTCCTTCTGCATGTCACACCAAAGCAAAGGTTTGTGTTGTGAGCCAGAGCTTATTGCAAGATCAAAGCTCTAGGCCACTCACAATAAAATAAGAGGGTAAAGCCCAGAGAATCAAAGAAACAAAGAAAACGTTTAGGAGATAAGGATCAGTCTCAGATATGACATTTCATCCAGATCAGATCCTGTGCAGAAGTCCAATACAAAGCTAAGACAAAATACAAAGCAATAAGCTTGAAGATGTTGAGTCCCCTTATCTGCAGACCACTCACTTTATTTCCACTTTTTAGAATCTGAATGAGTTGTTTGTTAAATAGTGATCTACGTCTCATCTTTTAATGCTCCACGTTACTATAAGGTTATATGTGGGTGGAGTCAGGGTTGTCTTTTCTTGATATACTTCCAATCTAAACCTCATAACCAGGTCTGATATAGCACTACTATAAAATATAAAAACATGAGTGTAATTAAAATATCAGTTTGTGATTGTTTTGGTCTACTACATTACTATTAAAAGAAATCTTTACAAAAACTAAACACAACTTTATAAGATAAATACAAAGATGACATCTAAAAAATTAAGTCAAATTCAAATTTTCTTGAAAATAAAATGTGTTTTGGAAAGGTATTTCACAACTATATAATGTAAATTGATTAAATGTCTTACCAAGTACTGCAGCTTCAAAAAATATGTCAGTTCTGGTATAAAACTCCATAATGTGCTTTTATCATAAATAAGTTTGGATATTTCACTTATACACATATTAGAATATTCTGAGTCATGGGAAAAGAAAAAATCTAAATCATTTCACAAAATTTGGGCAATGTTTTCTAAGCTATTTCTTTTTTTCAAGGCTTAATAGAGCTTTATGAGGCACACTGATTACCTTAGCTTTTTTTTTATCTGAGTCAAGAAATCAACATGAAAAATTCAAAATGTACAAATAGCAAATGAAATATTTAAATGTATAAATAATGTTACATTTCATAGATACATTTATCATTTAAAATGTTAGGCTAATAACAGAATAACAGTTATAATTATTCAACTCCAATTTTCCAGGATTTATATTGTACAACAATACAAATTATCAGGCATATAAATTATCTTAATGTGCACTATAGGGTTCCATATCCTATCGTGCTGAAAAAAAATCAGATAATGCTCATCAAAACTCGGGAGATACCAGATGAAAAAAAAGGATAAAATTATTGTTCACCTTAGAATCTGTACCTTAGTGGCCTTAGAAATTCTAATTGTTTTACAAATTCTTATTCTAAAGTTCTGACACCAATCAGTTTCAGAAAGAAAATTTTATATAAAAAGCAAATATTCTCCAAGTTACCAACACATGGTGGGGGTGATCACCGCTCTCTGGGGCTACTGCTTAGTGTCATGAGGGTATCACACTGATAAACGATAGTCCTAGCACAAACCTGAAAAGTGGGAATATTGTACCCAGTTCACAGAGAAGGTAAACTAAGCCCTGGAAAGATTCAGCAATTTCCAGGAATTAGCTCCTGAACACTGGCAAAACCCCAACCTCTCCGATCAAAAATAGCTACTGCTTCTATAATCATGAAGGCTATCAGAGTCCATGGCACTCTATAAGTAAGAAAAAGTTCAGAGTTTCTGCTTAAAATATTCTTATTTCCTCTTAGACTAATAACTCGCCCCCAAAAAAGAGCTATGGAGAGACTGGCAGGAAAGATAAAGACACATGCATATCAAAATACTTAGACTAACTGTTTACAAAGCTATTTTATATGTAATTAGGTTACCCAAACTCTCAGGAAGCTTGGAACTGCATTAAGATAACCTCTTATAAACCTTCACCGAGTAAAACATGCTCATACAGAGAGCTGCCAAAAAAAAAAAAATTACAAAAACCAAATAGAGTTCAAACACTTCATTTGATTCAAAGTTTTCTTAACTAACTGGAATGTTTCCTTCAATTTTCTCTTTGGATTCTAAAACTATATTATGAAATCGCTTTTCAATTCCCCGTACGGTAATTATTTAATCATGCCTTTACCAGCTGTGAACATAGCCTCTCTCCTGATAACAGTTTATTTTTAAAGGAAATTGTCTTTGAAGAAAATATTTTGATATTATGCAGCAACATAAGAGTTCATTGGAAGAAACTTAAAAAAAAAAATCCAAAACAAAGATCACAAAAAGAATGAGTTTAGTTGGCCTGTAGGGAAAAAAGAGGAATAGCAGCTACATAAAGATAAAACAAGACCAGCCACTCAGGGAGGGAGAAACTGGGCTATTCCACATAAACACAACGACTGGTAGCCCTTTCTTCCATGTCCTACCGGGTGTTTTGACGTCCCCAGGCGGGGCCAGATGTCCAGGCTCCGGGCCTCACCCAAACCCAAACACTGTCTTGAGTATGTCCTACCGTTCCTGCAAACTGCAGGTCTGACGCATTGTTTCCAAACCTTCGCTTATGGATGCATAAATAAGACAGAAAACTCAAGCTCAGAGGGACAATGACAGAGACGAGAGTGGCCTCCTAAGGAGACACAGGAAAAGAAAGATAAGGAAGAAGAAATTACAGCTGGTTCTGCCCTGTGTACGGACTCTCCAGAGACATCCAGAGAAAAGTGGGGACCGAGAAACATCAGCCAGTTAGAGGGTGGGATCCCAGCACCAGGGAGACGGAGGAAAGGAACCGCCAGTGCTGTAAGGGGTCGGGGCTAGATGGCTCAGGGAGGGGACACCTCACGCTTCTGGAGGTGGTTTAGGAACATCCTCAGTCTCAACTCACTAGATGTCCGCCAACACCCCTTCCCCAGTATCACCCCACTTGGGACAGACAACTCTCCCCAGCAGAGACTCAGTGCCACCAGTGTGAGAAGGACAGAAGCGCTCTCAATTCAGCTGTCGTTTCTACCCTGTCTTGTCCCCAGCACTCTACAGCGTTCTCCAGGTTTGGGACTCAATCCTGGGGATCCCGGGCGAGGGGGCCTCTACCCTTTGCCTTCAGAGACTCCAGTTTAGAAGGGGAGTTGGGACACTAAGTAAATGCAACAGACAGTGCCAGCAAGGGTAAGGAAATCATGGAATCAGAGACAAACCAAAAATATAAACATCTGAGCCCCAGTGGATGGTGACCAGAGCGCTGGGACGGAGTGAAGGGCTTCCTACCGTGGCTTTAGTTCTTTAATTTCTGGACGACTGACAGGTGCCAGACTGCCCCCCAGGAGGGGTCAGCGCTCAGATCCTGGAGGAGCAGCTCACTGTCAAACGCCCTGGGCTGGACTGTCCCGGAGCGCGCAGCCCACCCGGGCCGGAGCAGAGGAAAACCAAGACGAAAGTGGAGACGACGCCCTGCCGACCAAGGACAGCGCTCGCTCTGGGTCTTGAAGACTGAGAACTTATTTGGTGGACACAAAGGTCACAGGAAAGGGGAGCGGGACACACAGAGGCGAAGGCCATGTGGGGAGGAAAGAGATGCAATCGCAATCCAGCAGCAGTTGAGCCACCAGGG
>PVIC010003614.1:9125-68164 GCA_004025085.1 Thryonomys swinderianus | reverse complement strand
TTTTCTGGTAAGTCACCAGTCACTAGCTTTGAAGTCCTCCAAACATAGGGCCCTACACTGAGGTACTATATTAATGAGTGTCCAAATCCCCTCATTTTAAATACTATATAACATTCTGAGATTCCAGGTGGCTGTATCTTTAGTTGGCCAAAATTAAGTTACTATAAATGAGTTCATATTTTTTTAGCATTTCATAATCTCCTGCTGTTTTTATTGTATGACTTCTTCCTCCTCTTAAAAATATTTTTATTTTACAAGATTTATAAATGACTTTCAAAAAGGGTGAATTCATTTAAAAATAGTTTTTCACTGAGAGAAAGAAGACAGGAATATATAATTTTGTAACTATGTCTTATTGTACCCATGTTACTCAATTATTATATTCTCTAAGTGATATGTAAGAGATAAATCTGGCAGGATTGGGTTAACAAAATTTTAAGTGTTTCTAAAATTGCATAATATAATCAAACATCAAAGTTTTGAAGAACATTCTATCATCCTAGAAGGTATGAAAAGTTTTTAATAAACAATGTAGTCCCTATATTATACCTGTCTGTATATCTCAGTATTTATATTTTATTGTTGATAGCACTTTTCTCCATCATTTGTAATCTAGTCTTTTTTCTGTTTTTAAAAAAAATTATTATAATTTAAAAAGTGATGTTTTAAAATGTTTCATGTCAGAGGTAATCAGCTCCAAAGTCCTTAGTTTATAGAATGAAAATAATTTTCCTCTTTTTATGATAATCTATGTAAAATGACTTAATAAGATATAGAAAAAGTGTCCTGATTATATACACCATTTACTATGACTCCGGTCATTCAGTTATTGATTCACTGGATACTGAAGAGACTCCTGGACTCTTCTACATGTAAGGGAATAAATATGAGTAAATTGTGGCCCCTATCCTGAAAGCACTGACTATAGACAGTAGAAGAGAATCAAGAGAAATCAGTAAGCACAGTGTGACTAGTGTAAGGTGTGTGTTAAAAATTTCAAAAGAGTACAGAGGGAAGGCACAGAATAGGTGCCTCAGGCTCCAAAAGAGAGTCAACAGAATGGAATGCAGATGGACTTAGGTCAAGAAGGAAGAAGAGCAACGTTCCAAGCAGAGGGAGCACTAAGTTAAATGTTCAAAAGCCCTAGCGTTTTGAAGGCAGTCCAGGTGGATTTTGAAAGTAGTAACAGATAAGGTGGAGGAGGGGATCTGTGCACAAACTTGGCTTGGAAGGCCCTGCCTCTGCAGCCAAAGCTATCTTTTGTGTCTTTTGCATTTTCACAAGATTCCACTGTTAGAAATAAAAGGAATATGGGCCAGAGATTTAGCTCAGTGTTTCCAGCACCTGCCTAGCAAGCACAGATTCCTGGTTCAATCCCCAGTAACCACATACAATAATATCAGGCATGACGATTCACGCTCACCAGCAATCAGTACCACACACCACAATGCCAGGTGTGGTGACTCACGCCTGTCATCCCAGCAGTTGGGAGGCAGAGACAGGAGGATTGCTTAGTTCAAGGCTTGCCGGGGCTACATAGTGAGCTCAGGGACAGCCTGAACTACAAAGCGAGACCTTGTCTCAAAAACAAAAAAAAAGGAATAAATACATATATTGTTATTTGAGCTATCCAGAACCACCTATCAAGAGTATGTGAACTGGAAATTTCTTTAGAATGCAGCTTTGATGTCACATTGGTTCTCAGAATTTGGAAAAGAGAAGAGTAACAGTTGAGTCCTTTTTGGATAAACATTCTGAGGATGAGCTCTTCACAGAGCTAGGAACCCAGAATTCAGCAGTTTGGGTGAATAGAGTGGAAAAGAATAATGTGAAATTGCTTAATTTCCTATGCAATGTTCAAACTCAAGGGTCAAAAGTAGCTGAATTTTTTTGGATCTGAAGCATAAAAAGCATATGGAGTAGATATGAACATTATGGAATATCAGGGTATATATTCAAAGCAATATAGTATATGATTAAAATGTGGAAGCCAAGGAACACTCACAACAGAATCAGCATTTAAATGCAGTCTTTGTTCTGGTTTTCAGTTGATGCTGTTGGGTTTTTTTTGGAGCACTGGAAATTGAACGCAGGGCTTTGTCCTAGTGCGGGATGCCCAGCACTCCTTTTACTTTTGTAGTCACTAATTTGCCCAGGCTGGATATTAACTCGTGATCTTCCTACCTCAATTTCCCAGAGTGCACCACTATGCCAAGCTCACACATATAAAGGGAAGATACTATTTGTTTTTCTTATATTTAGAGTTCTTATTTCCCTGAAAGCAGATATGAATCCCTGTGTGGAATGCATAGACGCTAGTTCTTGAGAGCCAGATTTATTGTATGATAAAATACTGTATTCTAGAGTAAGAATTGGAGAAAAATACATGTGTATGACTAAAAATAAGCATCCAGAACAAAAGAAGGAGAAGCAGGAAGTAACACAGCCAGAGGTTTTTTTTAAAGGTAAAAACAGTGACAGGGTCAAATGCTGTGTAGAGATTATTAATAAATTGAACCAAAAATACATTTTGATGTTTGAACCAAATTTACAATTAGGCATAAAATTTCCTCATGTTTTAAAAGAGCAGATATTAAAGATTTTAGAAAGTAGAATCTTATGGTAATTAGTGCTTTGCTTTAGACTATGATGGGGCCAAATGCATTGAAGTTAATGGCCATCGAGTAACAATTTAGTGCAGTTCTAAAGCTCTGGCATTTTCTCTACCATTTTTTTGAAATAGCCTTAATGAAAACTAAAAGTAAAAAAAAATAAATAAATAAAACAAAAAAAACCTAAAGATAACCATGCTTTGCTTCACTTCCCTACTGTGCATCCTTTTTCATCAATGCAGTCTCAAAACTACATTGTAAGTATTACTGTGAATTCCTGTGTTTCCTCCAGGTAGCTCCAGCCCTACCTTCAGTGCAAGCCATCTTGTTGTTCTCTGTGGACCATTTTCCCAGCCTCTCAGTTAAAGACAGTTTCAAAAAGTGAACCTTTCTAACTTCTACTAATAGATATAAGCGTCACACCCCAACAGATTGTATTTTGTTTAATATTTAAAAACATTTGAAATGTTTCAAAGAGTAAACTTTATCACCCTAGAGTTGAAATTTTGCTCACCCAATGACAAAGACTCCAGTTGGAGAAATTCACCACATGGGATAGGAGTTACTTCTCACCTGAGCTGTCATGTCTGTGACATAGTTTTCAAAAGAAACCAGGTTCATATCAGGACATACTTCTTTGTGAATGATTTGTCCCTCTCATGTTTACTACTTCAAACTTCAAAACAGGCTGTGAGTGTATATCAGCTTGCCACAGGAATATGTAAACAATTCTTTCAAGAATGTGTGTATATATATATATATATGCATATATATATGTATGTATGTATGTATGTATGTATAGAGAGAGAGAGACAGAGAGAGGCATAGAGTCAAGATTATTATTATTATTATTTTTTGAGACAGGGTCTTGCTTTGTAGTTCAGGCTGGCTCTGAGCTCACTATGTAGCCCAGGAAAGCCTCGAACTCAGCACTCCTCCTGTCTCTGCCTCCCCAGTGCTGGGATTACAGGCGTGAGCCACCACACCCAGCAAGATTATTATTTTTGTAACTAGTAATACTTTCTGGGAGATTGCCAAAAGTCACTATCAGGAGGCATCATACCACTGAGGAAAGATGGCCAGTTTTGTGTACTATATAAAATAATTAATGAGTATTCTTTTTTCTTTTTATAGAGACAGGGTCTCGCTTTGTAGTTCAGGCTGGCCCTGAGCTCACTATGGAGCCCAGGCAAGCCTCAAACTCAGCAATCCTCCTGTCTCTGCCTCCCGAGTACTGGGATTACAGGCGTGAGCCACCACGCCTGGCACTCTGGTATGTGGTATTAATGGCTGGTGGGCATGAGTCACCACGCCCAGCATTGTATGTGGTTACCGGGATCGAACTCAGGACCTTGCACTTGCGAGGCAGGCATCACCGGAACCACTGAGCTACATCTCTGGCCCTTCAGTCAGTATTCTAATGGGTAAAGTCTATAAATTTTGGCATTAGATCAATAAGCAATACAAATAAAGGAAATCCATAGCATGCCATCTTATCAAGTGGCTTACTATAATACTAGGGTAGGTTAACTTACTCGAACATCCTCGGAATATTAATTTTTATGACTTTCAGAATGTTCTGTGTGAAATATTTAATAATGGAGCACAGCCAGATAATTACTATTGTGCTAATACATAAAAATAGCTATTATTCAAGACTCATACTGTAGCCAGTTTTTATGGATTACTTCAGAAATAACTCTCCGATGGTGAAGTGTTGTCAGAGAAAGTCTCATTTCTTAAAGTTGCCTCCGTGTGAATACTCTGTCCGTAACTCCAATTTACTTTGTGTAAATCTATCCTTAGCACAAATACAAATTTAATTAAACAAAGGTTTTACATTTAAAAAGGTATTCTTAAAAATCTCTATTAAGGAAGCTGTAATCTCCGCTTGTATAATAGAGTCAATATATAGTGTGTTTCCTCAAAAAGATTAGTTTTGCAATTTTAATTATAGATGGCCAATTCCTTCTTTTAATACAGGCTTTTGACTTTACAGCATTTGATATTTTAGATAATTAGTGCTCAGAATCCAAGTACATTTCACATTTAACCTCTTCTTAATTTTTCTTTTCTCCTTGTTTTTGGAGCATTAGTCATCTTTCACAGCATAGTCAAGCTCTTTAGAACCGTAAGACTAACATCACATTTCCTTCAGTTGTGAACAATATGCTTCACTCCTTCTACTTGACATCTCATTAGAGTAGCTGTTATCATTTGCATCTCTGTCCACATTCTCCTCATGGTATTTCACATATCCTCTGAATAGATGCAGCCTTCTTTCCAGAGCTATCCTTAAAAGAGCTACTGCAGTACGTCAGCTTTCTTTAGCATGAACCTGAAAATCACTTTCAGTTTTTAGGCATTATATGGTTTCAAAGTTGTTTTTATATTTGCAGATATTTGTTGCAGTAGTCACTGTATGCATGCGCATGCACTAGTATCAGCCTTCTTAGTACCAAACTGTATTTCTGATCTTCTTCAGCTACCTGAACCATGATGATGATGATGATGATGATGATGCTGATGTGATGATGATGCTGCTGCTGATAATGATGCTGCTGATGATGACGATGATACACTGGGTGGCAGTAGAATCTACAGATGATTATTCTCTCACAGCTCTAGAAGCTGAGAAATTCTAGATGAATAGGCCAAGAAACCTAGTTACTGATGAGTACTTGCTCATTAAGTTGCAAAAGGCCACCTTTTAATGTTTTGTCCTTCCGTCAATGCACAACTGTGGAAAGGATATGTCTCTCCTTATAAAGGCAATAAGTCTGGGTGTTTTATCCCCATGGCCTGAATGCCTACCAGTGGACCCATCCTCAAGCACCTGTGATTCCAGTACATAATTCTGGGAGAAGCAAATGCCATTGATCCAAACACACACACATCTTTAGAGAGGATGCATAGTGTCTGTGTCCTGTCTAGAAGAGATTCATTTTAGGGACATGACTAGACTCCAACGGAAAGGACAGAAATTAATAGTCCCAGTGAATGATATGTTAAAAAGGCCAGATTTGCTTTATTAATTTCAACCAAAGAAGTTAAGTCAGAATAATAATAAAAGGAGACAAAAAATGCTGAATAATGCTAACCGGGCCAATCTGCCTAGATATAATATTATCTATCTGTCTATGTATGTATGCATGTATGTATTATCTATCTGCCTATCTATCCTACCAATCTATCTGTCATCATAATTCTTAAACAAAGGAAGCAAATATTCACAGCACTAAAGGCAATAGAATGTAACAAAAAGCTCTAGAAGACCTGAAGGCTTCAGTACCAAACATTTGATAATTGGCAGAAAAACAGAAGGAATATCAGGAAGAGAACAGAGAAGTGGAGCAAGACAAACTGAACAAAAACTCCTGTAGAGAAGACTGCCAACAACACAAAAGTGAGCACTGTTCCCAGATGCAAACCACATTCCATATGATGTACCACAGAACACTCTTAGTGAATGTAGGAAGAATGAAATAATATTAAATACCTGTCCTGATTACAATAAATGGAACTAGGTATTGACAGAAAAATTGGGAAATGCAGGAATATGTGGATTAAACAATCAATGGATCAAAGAAGGTAACACCAAGGAAATTAGGCAAGATCTTTAGATAACAGATTATGTACAGAAGGTACACAACAACTTAGGAAAAATAATGCTGAGGCTAATGTTTATGGTTTTGTACTTCAATGCAAACAATGACACTGAAAAGAATAAACATTTCAACAACCTACATTTATAACAAGGACATAGATATAGAAGAGGAAAATAAACCCAAATAGGCAGAAAAAGGAAATTGAGGTGGAGTCAGTGTAGTAAAGAGGATAAAAAGTAAGAAAAAATCAATGAAACACGACTTTTTCAGAATATTAATATTGAAAAACTCTAAGCTAGAGTGAGAAATGGGGAAAAAAAGTAGGGAAAGAAAACACTGTTGAATAAAACCATAAAGAAAAAGGGAGGCATTACTAATGATTTTACTGAAAAGCAAGGATTATGATACTTTGTATGTGTGTGTATGCCAACAAATACTATAATCCAGATGGGCCAATTCTTAGAAATTAAGTTTCATCTTGTCAAGACTAAGCAGGAAGGCACAAGAAATCTGAATATGAGAAGAATTAAAGACTTTGAACCAGTAATTAATACAATATTAAAATCAAAACAAAACTTTGAACAAAGAAAAGGCCAGGATTAGATGAATTCACAGGGGAATGATTCACAGGGGAATCGTGTAAAGAAAACTCAGCAGCAATCCAGGTGAAAGTCTTTCAAAAGATTAAAAAAAATGTGTAACACTTCTCAACTTATCTAGATAAGCATTATCCTAATACTAAGTTCAAAACAATGATAACAATATGGGAGGAAAAGCCAAAAATATATACACTAGAACATCCCTATAATAAGCCTTACTGCAAAAGTCCCCAAATAAAGACAGCCAATTATATTCAACTGTATATTAAAACAAATGTATACTTTAATCAAGTCAAATTTGCTCCTGAAATACAAGAAACTAACAGCAATGCCATATGTTACACTGACAGAATGAAAAAGTAAAAATATGCAGTCACCACAAATGATACAGAAATGGCACTTCTCAAAGAAGAGAGAAAGAAAAGACAGAGAAAAGAAGAGAGAAAGAAAAGAAATAAAACGAACAATCTCACACCTACTGATTTCAAAACTTATTACAAAGCTGTAGCTGTAAAAATATGGTACTAGCACAAAGAAGTATCACCTACTTTATTAAAATAGGCCAGAAATAAACGTTATAAATGTTCCAATGATTTATACTAAGGATATCAACACCATTTAATGGAAATATATAGTTATTTATAAAAAAATTGAGCTGGAAAATGGATATCCACATGCAAAATTTTTAAATGAAACTCTTACTGTACATCTTTAAAAAGCTAACTTAATGAAATGGAGATTTAAATTTAAGAAGCACAACCATGAGAATCTTACAACACCAGAAAAGCTTCATGATACTGTATTTTGCAAAATTTCTTCTATGTAAGAAAAAATATATGCCCAACAAGACAAAAAAAAAAAGTTAATTAGATTGAAATTTGTGTAATCTGAGTTGGGTGTCATGGTAGACACCTATAATTCAAGGACTCTGGAAGGCTGAGACAGGAGCCTTACAGGATAAGTCAAGATTGGGCAGTTTAGTGATTTAGAAGTACTCTTAGAAAACATTTGAAAATTATGTAACTGATAATAGATTAGAATGCAGAATAAAGAACTCATACAATTTAGAAAAAAAAAGAACCAATTTAAATACAGGAAAATTAGATGAATAGATACTTATCAAAATATAGACAAATAGTAAAGATAGAAAGAAACAATGATTACAATCATCATGAAGGGTTTATAAAATAAAAATCCCTGTAATGTTTCTCTTCTAATCTAGAATTGTAGGAGTCAGGTTTTTAATTGAAAAGAGGAAGATTTTTAGAGATTTCTCTGAGAACACTGATTATCAATAACAGAATATTGAAACAAAGTGAATCAAGAATCCCTAACACACTGGTGGACAATGATCTTGGTATAATCCCATTACAATATTTGTGTAAGCAACAGTTGACGTGATCCTCAGCAGGGCTCTCGGTCATATGTGTCTTTAGAATATAACTGTGGAAAAATGCTAAAACCTTTCTGATAGGGTGACAAAGAAAGAAAAAAATACTAAGAGTGACAAATTCAAAATAAGAATCTTTTTCAATAACACCTGAAATCTACAATTTTTAGAAGTCAGGAAGGTCTTAAAATTATGAAGATAAATGATTGAAACTAGAGTTTTACACCTAGCCAAACTAAATCTCTCTCTCTCTCTCTCTCTCTCTCTCTCTCTCTCTCTCTCACACACACACACACACACACAGAATAAAATGTTTTCAGATTGTGTAGCCTCACAAGTCTTAATTCTTATACAATGTTTTTAGGAAGTTATTAAAGGTTGTGTTTATCTCAAGTGGAGAGGAAGAAATCATGCTTTGAAGGAAGTGAGACACTGAAAATCAAGGAGCAAAGGGAAGATGATCCTGAAACAACATCAGGCAGGACTTCACCACGCAGCTCTAGCATCTTTTCATAGACCAGGGTGGTTTTGGAGGAAGATGAAATGGACAGAAGAGTTTATGGGGCAGGGCATCCGGAGACAATATTTATGCAACTTGAGACAAGTTTAGGAGTTTCTATGAATTACATAGAAAACTATGCTATGGTCTGAACTATATACTAAATTTCTAACAAATACCTAGGAGTGAAACTCTTTGAAAATGACATCTTCAAGCTCGATGTGGTGGTGCACACCTTTCATCTCAGCCTTTGGGGAAACTGAGACAGGAGAATCACATATTAAAACCCAGCTTGGGGGGCCGGAGGTTTAGCTCAGTGGTTCCGGCGCCTGCCTCGCAAGCGCAAGGTCCTCAGTTCGACCCCCGGTAACCACATATAATGCTGAGCGTGGAGACACGCCCACTAACAATCAACACCGCATACCACAGTGCCGGACTTGGTGGCTCAGAGGCAGGGACAGGAGGATTGCTGAGTTCTCAGCGGCTTGCCTGGGCACCATAGTGAGCTCAGGGCCAGCCTGAACTACAAAGCAAGACTCTGTCTCCAAAAAGCAAAAAAAAAAAAAAACCCAGCTTGGGGAACTTAGTAACTTACTGATGCCCCCCCCCAAAAAAAAACAAAGCAAAAATTTTAAAGTGCTCAGAAATGTAGATAGCTCAGTGTTAAGGTTTTTAATTCAATCCTGCCATCCTCAGTATTGTACAAAAACCCAAAAGGAAAGAAGATATTAAAAGAGATGATAAAGTTAAAATGAGTTCATCTTATAACTGATTTCCCCAATACAAGAAGAAATTTGGTCACTGATGCAACCAGAGTGAAGATCATGTGTAGAGACAGGGAGAAGATGGCCACCTACAAACCAAGCAGAGACACCTCAGAAGAAAATAAACTTTGACACCTCAATCCGGGACTTGTAACTTTGAGAACTGACAACGTCAATTTCTGTTGTTGAAATCACTTGCTCCATGGTACTTTGTTGTCACAGCCCTAGCAAACTACCACCTTTAACTATCAAGTCAATCATGAACCCATCATCAAAATTACTAATTAGAATACTGTGCTGGAAAGGAAAAGTATTTAAGCAAATTATAATTACCATGGGAATATACAGGAGTATAGGCGATGAGGGGGTGAACATGTGATATGAAACTTGCTACACAGAAGGAAGTCAACAAATAAAGCTTTACCATGAAAATTAAGGGTTCAAATAACCTGTGGGAACAAGAGTAAGTGCTAAAAATCAGATAAAAGTTCTGAAATGCCTTTTTATAGGAGAAAGAATAATAGGTAGTGGTAGGGACTCTAGTTTTGTTTAGATCTTAAGTGTCTCCAAAAGGTCTGGTCTCAGTCCATGTGCTGTAGAGATGAGGTGGGAGTTTAGGCTGGGGACCTTCTGGGTGGCAGTAAAGCGACTGGAGTATAACTTGGAAAGACTTATTAGCATTCAACCCTCTGCCCTTTCTACTGTTCCCATCCACCATTATACAAGGAGCTTTGCTGTACAATATGATTACCATCATAATAATGTGCTTTACCATATACCCAAAAGTGATATCCTCAGTTAAGCCATGGACTGCACCCTCTGAAAAGTGTAAGAAAAATGAACTCTCCTCTTTATAAACTATTCTTTCTCAACGATTTTGTCATAGCAGCATTAACGTGATTACAGTGCTATTTATTTTTGGTGGAATTATTAAATACTTCAACCTCATTAAGGTACAACTTTTATACATGAGTATGAAATATAATCTGCATGACATAAGATTGGTACACTAGAGCTGGAAAATTAACATTGCAGATGAGTGTAGCTATTCCTTCATGTTTGTGAAGCTTAATAAGGGCAGAGCAAGCATACAAGATAAAAAATGCAGGAGTTCAAATTCAGTCTTCATTTTCAAACTGATACCTTACGACCTGTAATTTTCAGAGGGTTGACACTGGAAAGCTGTTCTTAAATGTTAACATCTATGAACTGGCTGACAAGATTACTCCACAAGTATTAGGCACTACTGAGTTAGCTGCTGTTTCTACTACATAGGTTTTAAGAGAGAGCTATTAATTTTCAATTAAGAACCTTGAAGATTATCCAAGTCTTAAGTCAGGTTTAAATGCAAATTTCAAGCTATTTCAGGGTAATTCATTTACCTTAGTTCAAAAGTTGTAGGAAATTAAAATGCACACATTTTATAAATGCATAACTGAATTTTCCTAAAGGGGAAATAAGGATCTCTCCCTGAGGCAGATACCGCATCACTGTGGGAAAGAACCAGTGCTTTCAGAATATGTATGCCATATATGTACCAAATCAAAGAGCTGCTTTATGTAATTGTTTGTTAACTGAAGCACACAAATACTAAAAGTGATTGAAATTACATTTTCATTTCTGTGCATTCTTAAGTGTATGTGATCAATGGAAACCATAATACCAAAATAGAGCTAATAGGGAGTTAAATTGAAGCAATCCTGAAATTGTATGTTTTATCTCTATTTTCATGCCTCTGTAGCTTAGCCAAGAAAATGTAGCAAGTATTTGTAGCTGTCAGCAATCTGTAGATCTCAGGGGAGTCTGGCCCAAGGCCAGATGTACATTTCACATTCCTTCCACACACCATTCTGTTAGCACAAATATAAAAGTAGCATAATGAACTTGTAGTCTGGCCATTCTGCATGATTTTCACCTTACTTTATTCAATGGCTAGGAGTTTTTCTTTGCCTCCTGTATCCATGATGGCCAAATAGCCCTTCAGTTTATTCATACTTCACATGCACTTAATTTTGCTTTTTTTCCAGCTCAAAGTAACTTAATTAATATTAACAGAGAATTCACTCTAGGTCAAGTATTGTGTTAAGTTTTTTGCAAATAGTGCTAGTGAAGGGACATTACATCTGGAAACCAGAATTACAATGGGAAAGTGGATAGCATGAGAATATGACATCACAAGAAGGCCTTGGTAGGGGTGAGAAAGAGAAAAGTAGAAATGGTGAGATAAGATATTAAAGTGGAAGAGTGTGGCATGACCTGAAAGACTTGGTATGTCATGATGTAGCCTCTACCTTTGAACGCTGAAGTTTTTAACCATGAAACACATTGGCAGCCCATGCCTCCCCATTTATGAGGTACATGCATGGTTTAGACTTAAAACATTCACCAAAGTCCCTTGTGTTCAGAACTGGGGATTTTGGAAGGTAACTGCATCTGGGGGACACTGGACTCATCAGTGGCCTTACATAGTGATGATCACAGAACTGGAAGTTCTACCAGGAAGTGGCGTCCAGTCGGAGCAGGTTGTATTCCTGTCCCTGATACTTCCCTTACCTCTCTGTAGCCTGGCTGCCGTGTGGTGAGCAGTTGCCCTTTGCCATGACCTCCCACCACACCCTTTCTGCCTTGGACACAGCCGGCCAGGGAGAGGATCTTGTGAAACTGAGAGACAAAAATCAGGCTTTTCTTCTTCTGTTTTCTTATTCAATTCTTTATTGGTACATTTTATACACAGCTCACAATCACACCCAACATTAGGGAATCTGTACCACTATACGACAGAACTTAATTCTCATTTTTCTTTCAAGTAGCAGGAGTGTTATTCTGACCTAGAGATCTGAAATACGACTAATGTAGCATGTTACAATGAAAGCTTTTGTGTTTCTCTTAAAAGGTATAGTAATTTAAGGAAGACTCATTCTTTATTTCATTTAAATCCAATAGCCTTTTCAGCAATAAACAGATGATACATGAGCTCTATATTGAGAACTGTAAATGAAGGTATGTCACCTGTATTGACTATCATGTATTACATGCTAAAATGGAATTTGTTGGATTTCTCTCTACCCCTTCCATTTCTGACCTTTTCTTACAGAAGCTAATATCTGCATATAAGATGCCTGCCCTTTTCCATTTCCTACCATATTAGGTGTTTCCAATCATATTATTTCACCAAAGTGCTTGTGTTGTGCCTTGCCACCCACTCTACACAATTTCTGTGCACACAGAAATTGGCAAAAGGATGGTGCTAACCAAAATTAGGGACAATGCACTATATTCTGAAGACCCAGCCGCTTTAATCATAGGCAAAGTTTGAGGTTATCTATAGCAGTATATCTGAGTGATGGAAATGTAGTGCAAGAGTGGGGAGCATACAGAAAGGTGGCAAAGAGAGGGAGAAGACGAAGACAATAATGAAATCTAAAAGCTGCCTGGACAACATATACTTGACTAACACAGGTATTGTTGTCAACATATGTGTAACTATATTTACATTACACGTGAATGTGTGTATATATTCAGACAGTTTTTATATATTGTTTGAGAGAAGTTGAAGATCAGTGATACAGAATTGGTATAAGATATTTCAAGTATTTAAAGAAGAAAGTGATTCAGATTTTTAGAAATACTGTTATGATAACAGAAGAAGGAAGGTACAACAACTTTAAAAATTGTGAAATCAAACCAAACCAAATAAAAACAAAAACAGGGTATTTACCACACAGTTTATATGACATAGTATCTAGTTTTTACAGTGATTATAATAGATAGATTCTGCTGCATTTCTGCATTGTCATTTAATCCTCATAACACCTCTGTAATAAAGCAACATGATTTTTATCAGTTGAAGTGTAGTAGTTTTAATATTATCACTTACTGAGTAGTAGCTATTGCTTATGGAGTTTTTACAATATGCAAACCCTATGCTGAATTTCTTTACACATTATCTCATTTATTTTATTTTTAATTTTTTGATGTTTTGAGATAGGTCCTCACTATATAGTTCAAGCTGGCCTTGAACTTACTGTGTACTGGCCTGAAACTCAAGAACTCCTGGGGATCCTACCTTAGCCTCTGGACTGCTAGGATTATAGGCATCTGCCACCATGCCTGGTATAATATCTCATTTAAGTATCACAACATATCTATAAGTGAGTCAGTGGCTAGGTGAGATTAAGAGGCATGGGGACTACTTGCCCAACTTAACACAGTATCTAAGCTTTTTTTTTTTTTTATATCTATAACCCATAACCTAGGAAACCACTCATCACAAATTTTATACCGCGAAGACTTGAACTAAGGAAGTAAAATTGGAATTTTGGAGAGGTATAATTTACTAAATATAGACTGAGCAATGCTAGCAGAATTGCCTAACAAAGTATTGAGGAGAAAATGCTTTGAATTAAAAGTGCATAAACAGAATGGTTAAAAGGAAGAATAGAAAAGAATGGGTGAAAAAGAGCTTTACAAAGTTTTCTACAAGAATCCAGTATATGGGAATGCTGTGTGTCTGCCCCGCCTTGCTTTTCGCATCAGAAAGTAAAGCCCCCCTCCCCGTGCCCTAAGCACAGAGCAGTTAAACAACAGGAAATGCAGAACCTGCTGGAAGGGAGCTGTGGACAGCACCGTGGGAGACACAGAGAAGGAGATGCAGCAGAGCCAGCCCAGAGCAGCTTCTCCTAAACACCTGGGAGATCTCAGTGTGTCACAGCCCACCTCAACCACTCCGTGCTGGGGAGGGAACCCTCCTGGCCTCAGGCCAGGGCTTCGGAGTCTCTGGAGTGCCGGCCTGGAGCCCTGGAGACCTCATAATCTGCTGCAGGGAACCTGAGGACTGAATCTCAGGAGTCACATGAATAAGGAGATTCACTAGGGGCAGACTAGAATTGACACTTTTTGTTGTTTTCTCAAATACCAAGGAAGTATGAAATAGTGTGAAATGTTGCCCATCTCTCACGGTCCTGCTTTGGCAAAAGAGGCCCTTAGCCAAACCTGGAAAAATAGGGACAGCCTGCATCTAAACTCCATACAGGGAAGGAAACTATAAAGATGAGAATGCAAACTAATGAAATTGAGTCCAAAAATGCAATGAATCACAGTCAGTTCTTCCAAATAATAATAATAATAAAATATGAGAACCAGATATACCAAAAGGAGGGGAAAAATGCACACATCAATACAACTCATTATGAAAAAAAGGCATAATCACAATGGACTCCAGTAAAATCCTAGAAGATTAACAGTATCTAATATGATCCCCTGTGCTTTCATAAATTGCAGAATCTAGAAGAAAAGCATGACTTTCTAGAAAAATATGGCTTTACAAAAGTGAAACAAGAAAATATGCAAAACCTATACAGTTCAGTAATAGGTGATGAAATCATGACAGTAATAAAATCCCCCACTATGGAAAATCCCATGACCTAAAAGATTTGTTATTAAGTTCCACAAAAACTTCAGGGAAGATTTAATGCTAACAGGCCTCAAAATATTTAATGATCCTGGAAGGAAAGGAATACTTCAAAATGCACTCTGAGGAGACAGCATTAACCTTGATTTCAAAGCAAGATAAACAGTTGACTGAAAAGATAAAGGGAAAATAATATCTAATCTCTTTAAAGGGCAGATACAAAAATCCTCAGCCAGATAATGGCAAAACTATTGCAGTGAATCAACAAAAAGTTCACACATCATGACAAGGTAGGCTTCATCCCAAGAATGCAAGGATGGTTCAACATACACAAATCAGTAACTGCAATACATCACATTAACAGAAGTAAGCATAAAAATCACAACATCATCTACTACTTAGTAGATGCTAAAAACTTCTGGAAAACTATATCATCTATTCATGACAAAACACTGAAGAAAATAGGAATAGAAAACTTATTTCAATCTGATAAAAAACATTTATAAGAGCCCTATTACTACTAATGTATTAAACTTTGCAAAGCTGAAAGCTTCCTCTGTAAAACAAGGAACAAGGATGTCAATAATCATTCTTTTTTCAATATAATACTTTAAACAATTATAAATAAAAATACATATAGAAAATGAAGAAGTAAAGTTATCATGGTTTGCAGACAACCTTACTGTTGGTATAGAAGACACAGAAATTTTAACCAAAAGCTGATTAATAGCTAAATTGAGCTGTATCAGAATAAATAACACACAAAAGTGAATAACATTCTTGGATTCCAATAAAAAAAAAAACATGGTGGGGGCAAATACCACTCACAATAGTTTTCAGAAAAAGTAAATCCTAGGGTAT
This sequence comes from Thryonomys swinderianus, assembly GCA_004025085.1. Taxonomy (NCBI): domain Eukaryota; kingdom Metazoa; phylum Chordata; class Mammalia; order Rodentia; family Thryonomyidae; genus Thryonomys; species Thryonomys swinderianus. The sequence goes on along the minus strand of PVIC010003614.1, from coordinate 52,421 downwards.
TAACCTAAATGAGGAAGCGAAAGACCTCTGTAACAAAAACTACATTTTTCTGAGAAATGAATAGGAAGAGGCAAACAGGAACTAGAAAGGTATTCCCTATTCCTGGAGAGGGAGAAGCAATATTGTTAAAATTACCACATTACTCAAAATGATACTCATATCTTACATAATTCCAATGAGAATACCAAGAGGATTCCTCACAGAACTAGAAAAAAAGATCCTAAAATTCATATGAAAACAAAAGAGACCCAGAATAGCAAAAGCAATCCTCACCAACAAGAGCAAAGCAGGAGGCATCATAATCTAGCAAATGAAGCTACACTGCCAAGCTAAAGTGATAAAGACAGCATGATCCTGGCACAGACACAGATGTGAGGAGCAGTAGAACAAGACAGAGGACTGAGAAGCAAGCCCAGGTGTACCGTCATCTCATCTTCGACAAAGAAGCCATACCTAGGCTGAGCTGGAGGAATGGGACCTCTTTAACAAATGTGCTGGAAAAACTACTTACACCTGCAGAAGGCTGAATCTATACTCACCTCTACCATCATGAACCAAAACAAAATAAATATGTATCAAAACCCTAAATACTAAAACTCTGACATTTAATATGCTGAAAGATAAAAAAGATAAAACTCTTGAAGGTATAAAATAAGTAAGGTTTCTACACAGAACAGGAAAAATATTTTTCCAGCTACTCCTTAGACAAATATATTATATAAAGAATACAAAAAAATCAGATTTCCCCAAAGTAAGTCTTTATTCAAAAAATGGGCCACTTAAATGAACAGATATCTCTGAGAAGTTCAAATGGTAATACATACAGAAGAAAATGTTCAGTGTCTAGCCACCCGAGAAATACAGATTAAAGCAACACTGACATTTTTTTTGTACTCCAGAATGAACAATTGCCATCAAGTAATCAAATAATAATGGTGGAGGGGACCTAGGGAAAAAAGCACCCTGCTGTGTCAAATATAAACTACTGCAAGCATGAAAGAAGTCAGGATGAAGGGTATTCAAAAAACTAAAACTAGAAATTCCAGCCAAGCCACATAATGCCCTTCCAGGTATCTTCCCAAGAGAGTTTTATAAATACCATAATATAGTCATATATGCATACTCATGTTTATACCATTACAACTCATCATAGCTCACTTCTGAATTAGCCTATTTATGAAGCGATAGATGAAGACAAAGAAAATGTGGCCTTAATGCAAAATGGAGTACTATCCCACCATAAAGAAGGACAAATCTGAATCATTTTTAGGAAGATGAATGCATCCTCCTAAAATACCATAACATTAAGTGAAATAAATTAGAAATATAAATTTTAATATTTCACAACATCCCTGATTTGAGAATCGCAAAACATAAATAATTTAAATAGTAAAGTAATGGTAGATTTTACTGAGGAGGACAGGGAAGACAGGAGGGGAACAAGAAGTATGAAGATGTATTATGTACATGTACCAACTCCTCACAATGACTGTAATCACTACTAACCAATCATGTACTAACACTCTAAGCTTCCCCCCTCCACTCCAAATATCTTTTTGTATCCTCTTTTATGAAATGTTACTAATACGATAGAAAATAATAATATCAGTTACTAACATTTTATAACACATTTTTGATTGAAATACATTTTATTATTTCCACTTTTCTCTCTTACTTCTAATAATGAACAAGAGTCTTTATTTGCCATAAATTTCTTTTAGGTTCATACCAGGAAAAATATAAAACAACGAATGAAAATTTGGAAGGACTGGAACTGCCTGAGAAAATATTCACCACAGCTTTTGAGTTGTGAGTAAAGTTTAGTAATAGTGCTAGTGCTTTGCAATAGACATCCCCTTGATAAAAATAAAAGAAATTAATTAAACAATATGATGCATATCTTCTCATACAGGCCTTTGATTAAGTCTGTTTCAGTTGCAAAAGCAAACAAATCACCTTTTTACACAGCTGCAGTGAAATTCTCTACTAACTGACTTAGCCAATAAAACTAAGGGCAGCACTGATTAAATTTAATTGTCAGGTGGCAAAGCACATACATTTAGCTGTAGAGTTTCAAGAGAAAAAAACAGACCGTTAGAGTCACCTTTTCACACTTCTAAATCAATGTAAGACTGGGGAGAAATTGGGGCCTGAATTAGGCCACCAACCTACAGACATGTCTTGTGATAGTAAAAACATTTGAAAATTATTTTACAAAAGTGACCAGTATTAAAAAATGAAGTTTTTAACATTCTCTCCAGAGCCAAGTACTCATCCTTGTTTGCTCTCCTCCATCCTGGCTACCTCCCTCATGCCAGGCCTTCCTCAAATCTCTAGGATTATAAATTGAAGTGGTAGTTTTTGAGAAATTGATCCATTTTATGACATCAACAACAACAACCTCAAATAATGAATATAATGCACCCTCCAAATTGTCATCTTTAATGTTTTCAAAATGAAAATGCCGGTGTGTGTGTACTATGCTTCACTTTTCTGAAGTTATCCAAAAGACACCCAGATAGTAAGAGGCATGTAGCGTGTCTAACCTAACTCACCAAAGACAGGCTTTAAAGAGAAAGTGCACGTGTCTAGTTACAGCTGCCAAACTCATCCTCAGAGATCCAAGAAGCAAACACTAAGAAGCACTAGAACAGCTAGCTATTTGATCTCTACCAATAGCAACTCCAGTTTCAATATGGCGAAGGACCATGTTTCCCGGACTTTCTAAGACAATCAAATTACCTTTGAAAACCCATACAAATATGTCTTACCAGAAGTAAATATATATATATATATATATATATATATATATATACACACACAATATATATAATGTATATACAATATATGATATATATAGTATACATATATATATATATATATATATATATATATATATATATAATCTAGCTCTTGTTAGTTTAGCACTGGAAACAGCACATCAGATGTATGAGAACAAAAGCAGGTATTTTCAAGGCATAAAGAGACCTTCCTGCCAAGTTAGTGATTCCTAAGCACTCATCTATATCATGTGATAGTTTAATGTGAAAAAGAGTAACTGAAGAAAGCTGGCCAAAGCGTAGCCCAAAACCCTGAAACCAACTTCTGTATGGGCATAACTTGAAAAGTTTTGGGCAACTCCCCACAACTCTGAAGTCCCTATCTGAAAACACTGGGCTTCTAGAAAAAAAACAGTATTCTTCCTGAGCCACCAAGAGGCCACATACAACAGAGACACGCCAGTGAGACAGTCCCACATTCTCTTTTGGGTGTCTTCATAGTTGCCAAAAAAAATCTTTCCATGTGAAATAATGTTGCGTTGCTTAGTTATTCCTTTTGCCTGCAGTAGATAGAAAAATACAGGAACCTGCAAGGAGTAGTTTTGTCACGACTGACAACCTGTTGAAGAGGTTGATCTTGGTTCTGACACTCAGAGAGAGAACCCGCTGTTCAAAAGAGTGGGGAATGGGACCCACGCAGGACCCCACGTGCAAAATACAACTGTAAGGGAAAATGGCATTGTTCACTCTATCAAGTGAAGTTGCTTCTGACAGTCATCTGAAGCCAAACTAAAAATTTCCCTACTTTGTTGCTCATGGCTGCAAATTTACCTGATGTGGAAATATGCTTACAAGTGTAATTTACCTTCTCTGTTTGTTTTATAATTTGTATTCACATGAGTTTTGATGCTATGAATATTTAGTAAAGTATATTAAGGTTCACCTCATAACTGTGTAAAATTACTGCATACACTTAGTAAATTTACCCAATTAGAAAACTGGTGTCAGTAAGTAATAATTATGGTATATAATGATATTTCTAATGTTACTGGTTGGCTTTTAACTTTCTGTTTTTTTCACAGCTTTGAGGACATTACTTCAAATATTCTTAAGCTTCAAACAGGAAGTTCAAACAGAAGTTGATATACCTGATACTGTCAAAATATTCTATCAAAAATGCTATCAAAATATTCCATCAAGATATAGTTCATTCTATCAAATGTCCATTTTATCAAAAGACAGTCCATACACAAATTGTTTTGCTTGATACTTATATTCAAAATATTCTAAAATGAAAGAATTACAGATAGACTTTAAGGCAACATTTTGCAAGACACATTTTATAATTAAACGCATGAATTCCCTTATCTACCAAGAATCTTAAATTATTCCTGTCTCTACACATCAGTGTAATTAGAATATCTATAAGTATGTCATAATTCTTAATATATCAAGTATATAAGAATTAATTCAATTATTGGGTATCATCTACCTTTTGTCTTATGCCTTATCTCCAAAGTAAGAGTTCAGATCAGTTATCATTGTCAAGTTTTGTATTGTACCACCACAAAGAAAAATAGCAGACTTTTAAAATATGTACTGGGTTAAATTATTTATGTGAACATCTTATGTAAAAATAATAATAAATTTTTAGCAAACTTGGGAAGAGAACACTTAAATGTCACATTTTCTCACATCTGTTACTAGAAATCCAGATGATTTTCAGTGATGACATATCTACAAAATATTTTTGACAATTAGTCATATCAGAATACTTTTATTATATAGTATTCTTTCAAATCTTCCAGATCTTTAACTGAAACTCAGTGTGTTTTACAACTCTGGCTAAATGTGAAAAAGTTAACGCTTTCTCGTCTTAACTCTGTCATTCCCTATATAAAATAATAAAGAAGCATTTAGTACCAGTTAAACAAGATGAAGATTCTACACACAAGTTCAGTACCCCTTGTGCAAAATGTTTGGAGCCCAATGAGCTTCATATTTGGAATATTTTAAAATTTTTAAATGTTTGCATATGCATGATGAGATATTTGGGGATACACCCTAAGTCTGAAGATAAAGTTAATTTGCATCAATATTTCATGAAATATTGTCAAAACACCTGTGGCAACACAAGCCCTAACATAAGATCAAATGTGGCATTTTCCACTCATACTTTCATATTAGCCAAAATTCAAAAAGTTCTAGACTTCAGAGCAGTGTTTACTTTAGGTTAGACATGCTTACTTTCTACCCTGGAAATATTTCTCTGTATTCCATTTGGGCTCTTTGTGGGGATGATTACCGTGCAATTTCTGGGACAGGATTTAGAAAAAAGTATTATAACTTTGGAAGTCATTGAAATTTTGTGACAGTTTATATGATGCATCTTTGTTTCAAGCATCAAATGACTTCAAAGGTAAGGTGAATATAAAAGGATAACACAGTAGCCCAAGATTCATTAATCAAATCATCTGCCTATATTGTATTATGTATTACCTAAGGGCCTGCAGAAATTAATAGAATGTATCAAATTGTGATCTCAGAGCTCAAGGGAAGAATTAGAGGAGACAGAGGATAAATCCTGGCTAAGCGACTGACAAGGAGTTAGTTTTGAGTTTTATTGTTAAAATTTCCATGATTATTCTGTTTATATGCGAACTTTAGTCTCATTAGCTTGTTGTTTTTATTTTAACTTATAATTTATATTTTTATTTATAATTTATAATTTTATTTATAATTTAATATCAGCTAAAGGAAATTTGTTACTAAAAGTAGAGGTTAGTTTTTATCAAAAATAGTTTATCTGATGATAAAAAGGAAAGTTATGTCTTAGTATTTCACAAAAATGATAAAATTTCACAAGCATATATGAATGCATTTGCCTTACTTTTCAACAATCTTTCAGAATAAAAATATAAAAAAATAAATATTAAAATGAATAGGCCACTTATAATTAGTATCAGTAGATGATAAAAGACTATGTTCTACTAGAAGTTTAGAGGTTTTGATAGTGAAAGAAATACTGAGCGAATACTAGGTAAGAAGAAAATTTCTGAGATTTTTTTTCCATTTTTTTGACAGTAACTTCTTCAAAACTGGGTGTTAATTTTAAAGTAAATTTGAGTAGACAATATAATGGAGATGAAAGAAAAATAAAACAGGTTGACCTTGAAAGATGAAAATAAACCATAAAGCATATATATATATATATATATATATATATATATATATATATATGCACTCTATCTAAGCTAAAATAAAAATCAGGCTGAAAAAATAAAAGTAATTGCATTCTAAAACTTTGCTCATGGCAAAATAGCTGAAGGAATTCTTTATAACTAATAAAGCAAAAAGACTACCAAATGACAGAACTTACCACATTTAAATACGTATTATTCATTATTAATTTAAAAAAACTGGGATTTCATGAAAATACAATTAAAAGGACCGATTACTTCTTCCAACAAATAAGATTCACTCCTGGTAATTAGGTGGGTAAACAAGCAGCAAACTCCCTACAATCTATTATATATATATATATATATATATATATATATATATATATATATATATATATATATATATATATATATATTTGAAAATACGTGTTCAATACTTAATTTTTAAAAAAGTATCAAGTGCAGTTAAGTTTTGCTTACTCTTTGATGACAACTTAGATAGGTAGTTCTGGACTTAATGCCCAGTACTTATCAACATGACCTTTAGAAACAGTAGTTTTGTACATGGAATTAAATTATAGCCCAACAAGTGAAAGTAACTTAGATTGAGGGTGGGCTCTCCATTCAATTGCTAGTTTCATATACCAAAGGAGAGAGAGGCTGCAGACAGAAGGACCTGAGCAGAATTTTGGGTTTACGTCTACACTAGTGGTATAATAAAACAGTGAAGACCAGTCAGTTGTCTAAGGTCAGTAAGCATCCTAGTATTAAAATTTGTAAGGCTTAGTAGGGGTCTTTGTATTTTAAAAACAACTGTAATAAGATGCACCCACAGACACACAGATACACACATGCTTTATGAAGGAACTGAATAGAAACCACCCCCAATATTGTGTCTCACAGGATTTGATTATGTGCGAGTCAATAAGTTATTACAATTACTGACTGAAAGTTTGTGGCATGCACACAATTATCTACTTATCAATTACAATTCTCTAAAACAGAAAAAATGAAGTTGTAGATTTAATTTTAAAAATTTAAATGCAATGAGAAATAGCAACTGCTTAAGAAAATTTCTAACAAATGTTGAGTAACATCATCTTTGTGTGACAGAGAGAGAGAGAGAGAGAGAGAGATTTCAAATAAATTCTTATAGATTTATATGAAAATACGAAGAGTTAATAATAGCCAGGACAATCTGTACGAGACAAGAGGGAGGGATGAGTTGCCCTACTAGATATCAAGTTTAATTATAAAGCTACTGAAAGGGCAGTTTGATGTTTGCTTAATTATCATATATTCTAAAGGAACATTATTGGAAAATTCAAATTCAGAGAGAACTACATCTTTGTGGGCAATTCATTTACAGCAAACAGTAGTGAAGAAAAGACAGTTATTTCAATAAGTGATGTTGCTTCAATTATATCCCCATATGGAAATACAAAATGAAACTTGACTCCTACCTCACTCCATGCACAACCGTACATTCCAAATGGATTACAGACCTAATTGAAAAGGCAGAGCAGTGTGATTCCAAAGATATTAGGAGGTGCTTTTATCTTACTGAAGGACAGGGAAATGGTAAGCATTACCTATAAACACATACTGTCGAATGAGCTGTGTTAAATTTTTCATCAGAAAATATTTAAAAAGCGAAAAAGGCAACCTGCAGTGTGGGAGATGTCTGTAATATGTACAACACAAACTATGTCTCTATATCACGACAAAGACAACGTTCAACTTAAAGAATTAAAGCACAAAGGGCATGAATACTACTTCACCCAAAGGATACTGAAATTTCTAATCAAAAGATTAAAATGTGCTTAACCTCATTACCAAGCAGGGAATTGCAATTTAAAAAAATAATATCATCATATATTAACTTGAGTGCCTAAAACATGACTAGGTCCTAGTAATGGAGTGTTCATGAAACATTAGTAACTCATATAATGCTGTCTATATGGCACTCTATATGGAGCATTTTTTCAAAACCACTTGCAGTATTTGTCGGGTGTTGAACAAATGCCCCTCCTGTGGTCTAGGCTAAGCCCTATCAATTACATGCCCCTGTGTCTAAGACACGTACAAATCTCTATGGGTACAAAGATTGCAAAAATTATTTATGATAATCAAAATCTGTGGAAAGTAAAGTGTTCTCCAACACTACAATACACAAAGCTGTATTCATATAATATCTCTTGTGTTTTACATGATACTGAAGAGAACAAATAGAAATATATACAATATACAGTTGAACCATGCAAACAAGGCCAAATAAATGTCAAGCAGAAAATGTACAATGATCCAATGAATTAAAATTTATAAGGTGCAGAAATTAAATGGGACAGCAGAAGTTCAGGGAGTTAGAAGGCTTAGAGAGCAGGAAGGCACAGAGGCGAAAGATCAGTTCTCGAGTTCCAGCACCATCTCCAAATCCAGCCTCTTCACTGGCACAGCAGAGGCTTGGGTATTTTCAGCTTTTCCATTACTAAATATATGACATACAGGCTAAGAAAAAAGAGCCAAAACAGGAAAGCTGCTCAGTCTACTTCAGCTTCTTCATCAGAGAGTGTCCCTGGTTTCCTAACATTTCTCTTTATACAACTTTTAGTACATTTTCTAGATCTGTATGCAGAAAGCAATTGGATATGCCAATTTCCAATGTTTAATATAACTCCTCTGATTTCTCTTACGGTTTTCTGGTCCGACAATCAATGGACCTCTGGGAACATACACCAAAGCTGGGCTCTTTCTGTGCCCTTCCCACCTGTAATCCTTGACCTTTGGACATAAAACTGCTTTGTACCACTGTGCCTCACATATCTCTGGGAGGCTTCCTGTCTGATTTAATACACTTTAAGCAGAAACAACAAGTGTAAGGTTGGAGTTAATATCAGTACTCTGAATGTCCCACAACTGTATGCACATGTGGGGACCAAGACACAGATGGGACAGTCTCTGTTTGGAATTAGATTGCAACTAAGTTCCTGAGTCAGAAGGCAAAGATGTGAAGTTCTTACCTAATTGTATTCAACTTTGATTTTAAGATGTGAAGGCTAGTTAGTTATTTTTTTCAACTGCGTTTCCTGGCAATATAATTAATAGAATTCCTTCTGGATACTGATTAAAAAGATTTTATAAATACCTCGGAGTTTTAATCTTTAACCTTACTCTTATTTATGCTAATTTGCTGCTTCTGAAATTCTATTTCATATTTTCTCCCTTGGAACTGTCCTGAGTTTCACTTCTGCCATGAAATAGGGTTCAAAAGACCAAGGCCTTTGGTGTTTTTTGTCTACTTCTCCTCACCCACAAGGGGGATGGTCACACCTTTATCGCAACTCGTAGATTATATCCGAGGGAACGACTGGTAAATTGAAAAGACGGGCACTACTGACTTCACATGAAAGCACATATGTGCTTTTCACTTTGATCCATTTTTGATGTCACCCAGGTGAGTAAGTAGGAAATGCTTTATAAATTTCTGAGCAAAGGCAAGGTGATCACATCCGCAGGACGCCTGACGGAGCACCTCTGGGTTGGAGTTCTGAGACGAGGCGCGAGTCTCAGCATCACAGACCCACAGGCCCTCGGACAGGCAGCTCACTTGCTTTTATTTGCACACATCTCCAAACAACCGATTTCTGCAAGGGACTGGAAAGACCGACAGACTGGCGGCGTGGAATAAAAAATGGAAAATGATTTTAGAGGTCACATCCTGCAGGAAATGCTGTAACTGTAAAACCGAGTACACGTAACATTTCTACATAGCACGGGGCATTAGTAATAAATCAATAGCCTAAAGACTCAGTCTACATAATTCCAATACTGTTTTTTTTTTCTTTTGTCCAGAATCTAGTTAAACCTTTTTGTCTAATGATCCTTCTTCAGCACTTCTTCGGAGGATTTAGTCTTTTTCCCCAAGTGCTTCTCTTGCAGGTGACTTTATATCAGGTTGATGCTTCAGCTATACAAATTATTAAGAGAATGAGCTTCCAACTAAATTAGAGGTATGGGGACACTCTGAACCGAGATTCTCCTTGTCCTAACACGCGTGTGCCTGGAAGAACGTCATTCCGACAGCACCGGGGGAGTCTTCCGCAGCCAAGCAGGAAAATGGAGCCTACCTGGAGGACGATGAGGCACAAAGTTGGGTCTTCAGATATGACTTGAATTCTGAATAAATCTGCTTTTGAATCTGACACATACATATGAAATATTCCTAATAGATATATGTAGTTAGACTTGAAATCAATAGCTCCTAAAATTCAGGAAGAATACGAACCTCGGGAATACCACGTCCCTTTTCTGAAAGCCAATTAGATTATATAAACTATCACATATAAATACATTTTAGTTTTAGCTGTAGTGGTAATAGAACCCAAGGACTCACAGAGCTATGCTAGTATCTAATACTGCACTGTGTCTCAAGCCCACAGAAATGTAATTCAAATTCCACAGCTTGTACTGGATTTTCCACCTATACTGACTGTTCACTACATGTGTGCATGTGACTATCTGCATGTATTACATATTGAAAATACTGAAGATTAGCCTGTGCAGTGATGATGCGATTTAAACAATATTTCTTAGCTTTTGAATATTCTCCAAAAAGAAGAATTCAAAGAACACATGGGATGAGAAATTTAGTTTAAGAGATGGACTCTTCATTTAAATACAGGAAATATCAGTTAATGTAGTGTACCATTAAAATTGCAGGTAAGAATTTAAAGGATGAACGGATAAAGGAAGAATGATATGTCATATTGAAAGTGAATTTTTGATTTCATATTTAAGCATAAATATGTAGACCCAGTGATATTTTAATGGGGCAACGAGAAAATACACCCATCTGTACTCTACGGGTATTTATGAGAAGAAATGCACAGCTTTTGGATATTGAGCTCTTCCTGAGAGCTTGAGAAATTTAAGAAATTGCTAAAGAATTTCCTAGTAGATGAAATGTAATATAAGCAGCGGCGAAGCAGGAAGCTCCTATCTTGTACCCCCCAGCACTCCGAGATCACAGGTATGATACCCTTCTCTCTGTGAAGGAGTTTATTTCCCAGGTGAAACATAATTACAGAGAATTCCCAGTGTTAAAACACTGGACCGTTTGGGTAACATTATCGTCAGTCTCTGAGCACTGCAAAATAATGAAGAAGAATCTATGAATACTACTACCAGGGAAATAATATTTTATGGGTTTTGAATAGAAGTTTCATTGAGCAATCTAAATTCACAGACAATATCAGGAAAAATTCACTGTGGACTGTAAGAAACACAAGCTTCTATGTCCAAACTAACCGTCAAATCAGGTAAACCTCCGAAGGCAACTCAGGGCAACACTGACGTTTAAACACATACTTCTCAAGGAGCCAGGTTGTGATTGTCAGGACCATCGAAGGCTGTTCGTCTCGGAGTCACAAGTCAATAATCTGAAGAGAGGTTTATATTTTAGATGTTGTGTGTCAATTGTTTCTGTCAACATTGTTATTTGCCAAGAGAATCTGTCAGGTAGATATGGTAATGTGACAGCTCGTAGCACTGTCTCATGTATCAGAAAAGCATGGACCAAATAGTGGTATCGTTTCAGAGATCACAGAGAATAAGAAGAAAAGAAAACCAAAGAATGAAACCTTAATGCCTACAGGATTTAATTTTTCTCATGAAAAACCACAATCTGTTTTCAGTCATTCAAAGGAGAGTTAGAAGTACAAGAAAGACTCTGTATGATCAAGAAGTTCCCTGTTGTTATTGTTATTATTTTTTATTTATTTATTTTTTTCTGAGACAGGGACTCACTTTCTAGTTCAGGCTGGTCCTGAGCTCACTATGGAACCCAGGCAAGCCTCAAACTCAGCAATCCTCCTGCCTCTGCCTCCCGAGTGCTGGGATTACAGGCTTGAGTCACCATGCCCAGCACTATTTTATGTGTTTACCAGGGATCCAACTCAGGGCCTTGTGCTTGCAAGGCAGGCACTGGAACCACTGAGCTAAATCTCCGACCCAAGAAGTTCCCTTACTATTGCTGAAAACAGAATTGTGCTCTACTCTCTGTGTAAAAAAAGGAGTGTTTATAACAAAGATCCAGCTAGTTTTGCTGCATATTAAACAAAAACACAGGAAGGGGAGTCCAGAAAACATTGCTTATAATTTTATGTGAAAATATTTTAGGTTTCAAGTACTTGAATGCTTAGCAAATACTTGTTCTAGCCATAGAGTTGCTAAATTTCTCATTGTAAAGTCTGAAAAAGACAAATTTCCCATCACTCCCACAACCTACTGCTCTAACTTTATTGAATTTTCATCTTTTCTTTTCTCATAATCCTAGGATCATCTCTCAATATCAGCAATCCAGCAAAAAAGAAAAGAGTGGCCACAAGAGAATTTTTCCTTTATTTCACTAGAGGAAAAAAAAAATGTTTCTGGCACTCAAAAACTCCCATTTACATTTCATTGATTGTAACATGGAAGCCTGAGTTAGCTTCATGGAAAATGCTTGTCAAGAACTACATGGTTTTGGCTGGCATAAATTATCTATGATTCAATTCATGGTGTTGGGGACACTGTACTTCAGAACAAGACTAAAAGTATGAGTAAAAATTTAAGACAAAAAGACAACAGAAAAGTGTCTGTGTAACTACCAAGAAACTATCAGAATCCTACTTTCTTTTTTCTATTTCACTTCACTTATCTCACCTGGTGTGTTCATGAAATCTGAATCTGGAGAGTAGGAAATAAGAGAAAAAGGTCAGACAATGAATGTGTATGTAATTGCTTTCTCTTTAACTCACACCACATTTTTAAAATAATTTTTCAGAAAAGAGCACTGTAATGGGTTGAATCATGCCCCTGAATGTAAATATCGACATTTTCATCTCTTGAAACTGAATGTTAGTTGGTTTGCAGGAGCCTTTGAAAATATAATGAAGAATCCATTTTGAAATACGATGTCAAGTCTGCTTGCTAACGTACAATGAAGAACTTCATTTATTTTTAAATTTTTATTTGTTTGTTTTTTACACAGGATCTTGTTCTCCAGTGCAGGCTGACCTTAAAGCCACTATGTATCCCAGGCTGGCCTTGAACTCACAGTGATCCTCCTGACTCAAGTTCTAAAATGCTAGGATTGCAGGTATGCATCACTACATGGCCCTATACATTTGTTTCCTTCCTAGCCTGTTTTTTTTTCTCACCAATATTAGAGCTTATATTACATTCATTAAAGGGTAGCAAACTTGTCAATGCATGTATAGTTCTCATGATTTGGATATGGAATTGTTTTAGATTTACAAGACACACATATGTATACTTATATAAGTGCTGATTTTACTTGATGCAATTTTGATAAGGTATGCTAAAAGTTTATTTTGTTAAAGGGCTTAAACATATTAACATAAGATTACTCATCTTTTTATCTTTTACATCTTTTCTCTCCCTTGTATGTCCTCTGACTACATGTAAAAACACCTTATTTCTTAAATCCTCTTAAAAGTGGCTTGTATTATTTTGTTGGACTTTTTTAATGTATAGTTTGATATCCATTCATATTTTTATTTCATTCACTTTATTCTTACTATTCTTATTTCCATGATATTTAAAGTATATAGTATTCTACTTTTTGTGTTTTGTTTTTTCTTCCTTGTCTAAAATAATCACTTGAAACCTATAAATCTTCAAATTATTGAGGTTTTATATTTGGAATGTAGTATGTTTATTATTCATTCACTGAGATATATTAGTTTTCTTTCTTCTTTTTGTGTGTTTTGCCTATCAGTTATTTGGACACTTTACTTGTGTTTGCCTGCCTGACTTAGTAGCATGTGGAAGAAATATGGTGAAATGTCTGAACAAGTTGTGAGACTTGTCACTTTGGTCCAGTAATTATATCACCATTTGCTAATCACATTTAAAGTACTTTACTAGAGAAATATACATGTAGAATTTCTTTATTCTCATCACAAAGTATCATGACTATTTTATGCCTGATGGCCTTCTCAAGTCCTGGTTAGGAATAATTCCCAGTACTGTATTTTGGTTCTGCCACTTACGGTGCACATGGCAATGGGCATCTTATTTAAATTCTCTGCTAAAAATAACTCATAAGACTTGTTGAGTGGGAAATGAGCTTGAACTCTAGGCTTGGCCCAAAGCGAAACCTGTATGAACATTTGTCACAGCGAGGATGACGAGAGCCAGCACAGCATACGGTGAAGAAACAAAATCTTTTATCTTACACTTCCTTGACCTTCTACGCTTCATCATGGATGTGAAACACAGCAGGTAGCTGACATTTCTTGTTATGCATTCTGTTAATCTCTATCTTCTTACTCATGTGTTTGCCCCATCACTTTTATTTTGAATGATCATGTATTTTGTTTTACACTCCCTTCTTTATATTTTGTCATTGTTTTAACAAGACTTGTCTTCTCTGCCCTCATCTCTCCTTTGGAAAACTGATTCATTACGTATTTTGATACTTAATCAACTTGAGCAGAGTGACTCATCTATTGTGTTCTTAATTTTAATGATTTTCTAGTTAACATTCTATTTCAGTTGTCTAATAATTTTTAAAAGCTCACAACTTAGTCCTTGCCTATTAAAACAAAGCACAATAAAAACCTGAAAAGAGGGATTTTTCAGTACTATTTTCTGGTTTACATACTTTTCAACAGTTTATTATTACTCAGAGATCACCTATCATTTGGCAAAACAAATATTTTTTCTTCAAGAAATTTATTTATAAACTTTTCTACCTTTTGATCAACATTCATTTCAAATTTCAAGCTTTTTTTCCAAAGTTATTTTCATCTCTCTAAAATTTAAACTTTACTGATTACTGTGTCATGGTGTTAAACATTTTCAGTTTTAATCTTAAAATAACTATACTGGATCTTAGTTCTTGAAACACAACTCTGGAAAGGCCCTGCATATTTCATGAATCATATTCCTTTGACACTTTATTTTGTACTGTTTCTCTGGTTTCCACAACAAATGTTTGAAGATTTTTTTTAAGGTAGCTTTTCTTATTTTGGTGAGTTCTGGGTGTCTACTAATTATTTTTTCTGTTTTGTAGATTGATGTTTTCTTAAACCTTCATTAAATGAATTGTGCTTCCTTCTCAATGGTATGGTATCTGTTATCAGAGCAAAAGACTGTTAGGCACTGCCTGCTCTGACACAGCCTTTATTCCCCTCGTATTTATGAGTCTCTGAGGAGGTATTTTTTAGGCATTTTATTCTATCCTCCATCTTTTCATCTCTGAAAGTCATTCCTCTGCTTATCTCCCTGACTATGCTCAAGGAAGCGTTCTCAGATTGTTCGGTTCTCTAGATCTCACTTCAGGTCTCTGCTGTCTGTTATTTACTCTTGCTTTTACTTTTAAAGGCATTTTTTAAAACAGATTTTGAATTTTCTGTCTCACAAACCCAATATCATAATTACATGAGAATAAAAAATTGTGTTTTAATTATGTCCATAAACTCCCATTTACATGCACCACTCTTTTGTATATTTCATGATCTTAGTTTGCTATCTTGTATTTGTTTTACTTTATTGGATGGAATTTAGGGCACCCAAGAAAGGAATGTTCTCTTCGAATATACTGTGTGTATCCTCTCACTTGGGGTCAACAAGGGCTATCCTCCTGAGGTCCACTGAATCATTCCATGGCACCTTCCAGTGAACTCAGTCACTGGTCAAGTATTCCTGCCTGATGAAAGATAGAGACTTAGATCTATAAACCGGTGTTTCTTTGGACATTTTCTCTTGTATTTCCTATACTGTAGGTTCATTAATCTGATTGTAAATTCATATTATTTTCTTTTTTATGTGTCACGGAGAAGACCCATGGAAATTTCTATTAATGTGTACAGAGGCAACAGTACATTACCAATTTATGTTATTTTCATTACCACATTTTAATGTAACAGGACTTGTATGATTTTAGCCTGCCATATTACTAGAAACATCCATATTAGTGTATCACCTTTCTAGTGATACTTCACTGAACAAATTAGAGAGGAATTGTATTTGACATTCTACAACTCTACACTAGCAATATAATTGTATTAGTACACTTTCTACACCCACATTTTACTAGGTAAGAAAAGTTTATATCCATGAACTTCAATATTATGACATAATATGCTGTATTTTGACAGACTTATTTTCTTAGGATAAGATGAGAAAAGAAAGAATATGATATTCTCTGAACATGGGGTTCAAGCTCAAATTATTGCAAGGACAAAACAGATCATATTAATGAATAAAACAGGTCTAGGAAACACCTGTTCAGCTATGTTATCTTTTCAGCAGGGAAGCCAGTTTTTCACTTGCAGCTAAGTGGTGCTAAGAGAATGGGATACTGATTTTGAAAGGTCCTGAAATTAATTTTAAGACAGATTTTTTATTTTGCTTTATTAAGTAACACCATTTGCATTAAACACTTATTTCAAGTATTTAAAAACATTCTACTGAACAAAAGCATTAAATTTGTCTTTGCAATAATTTTGGCTTAGGCTGCAATCTAATATTATTTACCTATCATATAAAGATTTATAATCTTAGAATTCCTTAGAAGTCATCTCTACAGAATGCATATTTTACATAAACATAGTGCATAACACATACAAAGCTCAGATATGTCAGTAAAATTGAGTATCTTACCATCATTTAGATTCAAAATTCTCTCTAGTATTTTGGAATATTGACAACTATATTCCTCTTGCAAAGTTCTAAGATCTGGTTTAATAAAGCAAGTACAATTTGAAAGAATGGCTAAAAAAGGTGTCACTACAAAGTTCTTGAAATATTTCACTTTTACCTCATGTAACACCATTTATTTAAAATGAACATCTGCAACTGGGTGTGGTGGCTCACGCCTATAATCCCAGCACTCGGGAGGCAGAGACAGGAGGATTGCTGAGTTTGAGGCTTGCCTGGGCTACATAGTGAGCTCAGAGCCAGACTGAATTAGAAAGCGAGACCCTGTCTCAAAAAAAAAAAAAAAAAAAAAAACAACTGCAGTAAAATATACTATAAATATATGCAGGCAGTTTAATATGTAAGTATATAAACTAACTGTAATCCTAGGATATGAACTAGTAACTGACAAGTGTGGAATCAATGATTTTCATTACTAATGATGTACCAGCTACATTATAACTCGTCTACAATACCTAGTTAGTTTCATTACATAGTAGTTTTTAGCCATTAATTTCAACAAGACTTCTTTTACGGTACAGCTAAAGCTTCCACTAAAATCTGAGGTGCACACAAAGTCACTCTTTTGTGTATACTGATCTCTATGAACTTCAATTTGTAATAAAATTTGAATGGAACCCTTAAGACACTGCTTAACTGATATCCATTCATTTAACAAAATGTGTTCACTTAGAGTGGGTTAGATCCCATACAAGCAGAGGAGAGAAAAGTTGGGGAGGGGAATATTATGCCATTTTATCATGTTTTAGCTCTTTCTATTAAGAGAGCACCACCCTTGAGAATGTCACAATAAGAACGTAAGTTTCAAGGTTCTTATTCACAGAATGAAAAGAATGACTCCTGTTGATGTGTAACTGAAATCATGCCTCATGTAGAAAGGGATAAGGAAATATCAACTATCACCATAAAATTATCAATATTGTATAATTTACTTTTTATTATGACATAAGAGATCATGAGAAGGGCAACATGAGCATCCTCATATTATAGTACTTTGAAATGAGGAACAGAAATAATATTAATTTGCCAAGTTCTCCATACATATGTATCAGGGGTTGTTTAAGCTTGCCTAAATCCAAAGCCTTCTCACTCGTATGATCTTTGCCTCCACAGTAAACATGTAATTTGATATTTAAATGTCAAGACAGTTATGGTAAGTGATGAGTGACATGAAAAAGGACAAGTGTTAATAAATAAATAGAAGCTTGAAGGGGAAGTAGAATTTTCCTCGAAGTCAAAGAAAACAAAGCATATGATTTGAAAATAGAGAAGGAATAACCCACCTCGAAACCTCTGTCGGTAATGTAACTCAGTCAGAACAAAAATCACAAATCACAACATGTGGTACATGTCAGGTTGCATTTTACAGAAATGACCTTGGTGATGTTACCAATTTGGGAGTTGCCTGGTTCTCCTAGAACCCTGACTCTTCCTATCAAGGGGTAGAATTTATTTTCTCTTCCAGAAAAATTCACGGTTCCTTTTTTGATTGCTTTAACAAGTGATAGATATAAACAGACAAGTAAAACTGTTAGGTTTTCCTTCATACACACCATCCAAGGTATGTTAAAGTTCTCCAGAGAAGCAGAACCAATGAATTGTGCAGGTACATAAAGCAAAGATTTCTTTTAAGATTGGGTTCACATACTTGTAGGGAGTTGGAAAGTATGAAATTAGAAGATGAGACACCCAGAGAAAAATGGATACCCTAGTCTCGAGGCCCAAGGCACTATGAAGGCAAAACTCCTTCTTCCTCAGGGACCCAGACTTCTCTTTTAAAGCTTTTAAATGATTCAGTGAGGCCCATTTTCATTACAGAATATAATATACTTAACACAAAGTCTGCCAAATGATATGTTAGTCATATTTTTAAAAGTATCTGCACAGCACAATCTGGGTCAGTATTTGACCAGACACCTCAGAACACCAGTGTAGCTAACCTGACACATAATACTACACACCATATGAGCTGGAGTAAATATGTGTATTGAAATTAACAAGAGACTTACAGGACTTAAGAAGTCTGACAACAATTCAAATTTTATCACCTGTTTTTGGTCACAATGGCTCTGAGCACAATCAAGAATCAGTTAAAAATATGAATATATCCTGATAAATGGGAATATATTGTGAGGGCAGCCAGTCTTTGTGAAAACAGTAGAGAGTGCACTGAAACAGACCCAGACAGTCAGGACAATCACTCAAGGTGCCATCTTGCTGCAGTCAGAAGACGTGACAGGCACGATGTGATTGAGGCTGTTGACTGAGTGACATGGTGTATTGCTGACAACTTATTCTAAAGGGGAGGCACTGTAGTCTAAGACAATGATAAACAGTTTAACAGATAAATAAACCAATGATATAGCCACCAGTGACTGTTATCTAGATTAATGTGTAGTACACACTGGTATAGAAAACATATATGAAACAGGGGGTTTGTTTATAACAATATCACCACAAATAAGTGACTAATGCCTTGTTACAATGTTTTTATGGGTATGATTTCACTAAGAACAAATTTTTTCTATTCCATTATAACATTATGGAGCTGCTTCCATATATGAAGTTTATTTCCCAAACTGAAATGACTATACTTCATTTTTACCCATTTTGAAAGACTTGCATACAATCTAAGAACACACAGTTATAAAATGACTAAGAAAATAAATTTTAGGGCCAGAGATTGAGCTCAGTGGTTCCAACGCCTGCCTTGCAAGCACAAAATCCTGAATTTGATCCCAGTAACCATATATAATGCTGGGCGTGGAGACTCACACCCACCAGCAATCAATACCACATACCACAGTGCCAGGCATGGTGGCTCAGGCCTGTAATCCCAGCACTCAGGAGGAAGAGACAGGAGGATTGCTGAGTTCGGGGCTTGCCTGGGCTACACAGTGAGTTTAGGGACAGCTTGAACTACAAAGTGAGACCTGTCTCAAAAAACAATAAATTAATTAAAAATAATAAATAAATAAATAAAAATTTTATAATAGTCTCATTCAACCACACAATCTTAAGGCAATGAAGACACAAAGACTTTGTGGAGACTGCTATACAAAATATGACACTGCCACTTATGTTTGTCCCCCACTTTGTTTCTTTGTTTTCTGAGATGGTGCCTCACTGTCCCACAAGCAGCCCTGAAGGCAGGGCTCAGTGATTTCCCTCCTGGCCTCAACTTACCTGGCAGCTGGGATGTAAAGGAGTGCATCGCTGTGCCCAGCAACTGTCTTCGATGTTAGGAAAATGCATAATGAAAGAGAGCTCTGAATGACGCATTATGACCTTAGAGTCATGTCTCGCGAGATGATGTAGTCTTGAGGAAGGTGGATTCTGTTGACACAGACTCACTTGACTCTGTAATGGCTGTGTGGAGTGGGGCAACTCACCTCCTCTCTCTCTGCTCTCAGGGTAGCTCTTGTGTGCAGAAGGCAGTTATTAGAGTAATTATCTTATTCAATTACTACAAGGATTAAAATTGGACTGCAAAAATGTAGTGTTTAGCACAGTACCTGCACTAAAATACTCAACAATTTCCAAATATTAATAAGATAGATATGAATGCATGCAGGAAGCTTGTAAGAGATTATATTAGCTTTTGCAGTTTGGTTTCTTTTGCTTATTTTTAAGTTTTAGTTTATTTTGTACATGTGTTTACTATGTAACGTTCCCATTCCTTGAGGAAAACTGGCACACATAGATGTCATGTCTTAATTCCTTTGTTCATCCCATTTCCTTCTCGCTTTCCCTTGCCACCTGTCCCTTGAACCCTCCCCTTTTTTGGTACATATGTAAAGCACATAATGATTACATTATTTATGTTGAGTTGGTACAGAGGAAAAATAGGAGTTCAGTTTACAGTAGTGGAGATAAGGAAAGACTGGTGTATTTGAGAAATACTTGTAAGTTATCAATCACAGGTATATTGACAGATCAGACCTGAGGCGCAGGGAGAGGCAGTAATAACAATGGAAGGACATGAAGAGTAAGGGCGGTTTTCTGTAGACACCTTTGGGAAACACTGGTGACTCATGGTGACATAAGTAACAGTAAAGAATGCTCTTCCCCTGGGGTTGATATTCTTTTTAGGGGTAACGTAATTCTGAGTCAGGGAAATGACCGAGCACCAAGAGGGACATGGCAGGCAGACATCTTGCACACATAGTCAGGGCTGGGCCACTTACACTTGTCAGCAGCTCTGACAGAAAAGGTTGGAGGGGCTGGAAATAGAACAGAGAGAAAAGAAGAGCCATGAGATATGTTAGCTTCCTGGGACCTGGTAACAAATCACCAAAACACTGAATGTTTCAAAACAGATCTTTCTTGTCTCACAGTTCTGGAAACTGCATGCTAGAAATGAAGGTGTCAGTAGTACTTGGCTGCTGCTAAAGACCTACAGGAGATCTTTTATTTTATTTTATTTTTTGGCCTCTGCACTTCTGGGGCCTCCTGGGAGTGAGAGGCTTAAGGCAACACAGCTTCAGTCTCTGCTGGGCTTCACCCACAGCCCTCTCTCCATGTCTCAGATACCTTCCCGCTCCATCTTCTAAGCGATCATTACATGGGAGAATTTCCCTACTCTCAGGATGGTCTCAGTTTGAAATTATTAATGACATCTGAAAAGACCTTCTTTTCCACGAAGGTCCAGTTCACAGTCTACTTTGGATTGGAAATGTCATCATAGCCCAGACACTGTTCCATGCATGATATAGAGCAAAGTCACAGTAATCCCTAGAATTAAAAGTTTTGGTAGAAGGAGGAGGAAAAGAAGGAGAAGGGGAAGATACTGTTCCAAGGGGGGAGGCACATCCTGGAGTGGTTCGCAGGGAAGGCAGCTGGACCGCAGCACTGTGAGTAAAGTGCAAGGAAATCCAAGCTACGCGTAGAATTTACTGCCTCTTAACCTCCAGGCATCGTTGCTGCTGTTCTTCTGTTAAATGGATCTTCACTTTCTAGAAATTCATTTTAAACTATAATGAAAATTATTCAGTTAGAATTGTCTTCCTATTTGGTTAAGTGATGATGTTTAAAGAAACTTTTAAAATGTCACATCAAAGATTGTAATTTATTATCTTTATAGTATCTCCTTAATTTGAAGGACATGTTAGGGTACTCTCACTTAATATTTTAGCTTATTTAAATTTAACTTCATACATTTTATGAGTGGATCAAGTACTGCCTTGATGTATTAGGAGAAATGACTGGAGTGATAAATAGAATATAGCCTGTGAAGAATAATTTGAGCTATTTCTTACATATCAAATTATGCAATTCTAGAAGAAAATAAAAACAAAGTACAGTACAGTCTAATATTATAGAGCTACTACTGTAATACATATATTCAGTTATAACTAATACACAAATACATGTATGAATTTTGTCACCTATTGGGGTCATTTCAAATCTTACTTTTCTGAATGGGATTTGAAACTCATTCCATATTGCTAAAATCCTTATGAAAGACTTAAAAGCTTAGGGAGATGAGATTTCATAATATTAAAAAAATTTAAATCTCTTGAAATAGCCTAGGACCTTCTCAGACTAATTCTATTTCCCATGCCTTAAGCTTGATATTAACACACACTCATTTATAAATTTGCTGTGAGAGTGACTTGTAGAATTTAGGCAAAGCCAATGAAAGGAGCTTCCAAGGCGTCTAAGGAATAAAACGCATTGTGACCAAAAATGCTCTTGACCTTTAACACACCCCAACATATATTTCACTCTTCCAAAAGAAGCATTTAACACAGTTTGGCCTTGTGAGAAGCAAGAAGTTCTTATAATTCTGGATGATGGATACTAATAGGAATATATACACATACATGTGTGTATAAAACTATGTGTGTATAAAACTAACATGCATTTTTAAATGTATTCACAAATAATTCAGTATTTTCTTAACATGTTAAATAGAGAAGTAAAAGTAATAGAAGTAATTTTTCAAATAAAAACCTGTTGAGGGAAACTTGCCTTAGGATATCAGGAGAAAGATTTTTCTACCTTAGTGCCTGACCTTGAGGATTTTAGGACCTCATGACCTAAGTTCAGTGTGTGTCTGCAAGTCTGTCTGCAACTCTTTAACTGGTGCAGGATCATCAGAGACAGGTGGGCAACCTGCCCAGCGAACCTTCCACCAACACTGTCAGCTTGACTCCTCACACTCGGTGGTGGCACTAGAAGTCACCATTTCTGCATTAGCATTGGGTGTCATCATTTTAGGTAGAAGTACCTGATGTTGAAGGCTGTGTAGTGTCTCAGATTAGGTCTAGACATACCCCCAAAGCCTCATGTGGGAAAAAGTGGCTGAATCTACAGTGCATGGTGTTCGATGTAGAGCAAGTCAATTTTAAATCAGCACTGCCCTAATCCCAGTAGTCTGGATAAGGTAAAGGTAGTTTATTAAGTTTGCCCTGTTTCTTTGGCTGTCCTTCCCCACCATGAACTGTTTCTCCTCTATCAAATGACTCTGCCTTGAAGCAAGCTGATTATGGACAGAAATCTCTATAAACTGTGAGCCAAATAAACCCCTTCCCTTTTAACTCTGGGTGTCAGGTATTTTGTCTTGGCATAAAGAGAAAAGTAACTAAGACAACTAGCTTATTTCCAGTTTAGATTCACACAGTTTATCGCTGAATGTCCAAGATCTACTTTTGAAACATGTTACAGGTTGCCAGGGTCAGTGGCTAGCAATTAAGTAACCGCACAAGGTGAGGAGTCATATACTGATACCCTGTGCCTGGAATACTCAGAATTTCCCCAAGATGGTTACCTAACTAACTTCATTTCATAGCTATGACATACAAAATATTGGAGACATTGAAAAATTACAATAACAAATTGAGTTCTTACTATTTAATATGTGTGTTTTGGACCAAAACACATAATAGACATGCAGGATCTTGGACCAGAATCTGCATTTTAACATTATTCCCCACCTACCTGTGTGCACATTAAGTTTCGGGAAGGACTATTATGGACTAAAAAGTGTGATTTTCTTATCTATTTGTGCAAAGCTTTCAGGTTTTGTAAAATAACAAAACAACCTGTGGAACTTATATAATCTTTTTAAACTGATCACACTTCAGGATACTCAGAGTTTGGAGGATCATCTTGGTGTTTTGTAGACTCCACACAAATTCCTGATTAGTATGAAAAACAGACTTTTGAAATCAGAACAAATACTTGATTACTGCACAGTGAACCCTTGACTTATGAACTCAATTCATTTGTTAGAGTGGCTATAACTCAGGTTGTTCATTTGAAGGCCCCAGGCTCTGCTACACAGCCTTCAAAGTCTTTCTACTATATGCAGGTAGATTCAGTGTCCTTCAAGAGACACTGGTCCAAGGTCTCTCAATTAATTCCATACAGGAGAGGATGTTAAAATGTTTCTTCCAGAACTCTCTCCAGATATAGGGTTAAGCCTATATCTGAGTTTATCTGGAAGCACAAACAGCCAAAATTTGAAGGTTGTAATTCAAGTCTTTGGTCACAGGTTAAAAGTGAAATTCCAGTTCTAAGTCAAATAATTCATATATTACTCTGGTCATAACTCAAGAGTCCACTATATTTCCTTTTAACCTAGTCATTTTCTTTGATATCATTACCAGTTATAGGACTTGTACCAGTTCAAGCAAAAATTTAAGACAGTGGTTTCATACTGTGGTATGTTAGAATTACTGGAAAGGTCTGCTGAAATTCAAAGTTCTAGGATCCGCCTCCAGACGTCTTAATGCATGCGATCAAATTTATACCTTTAATACATTCCCAGTGACACTGACATTATGCTTCAAGAAACACACTTTCAGAAGTATTGATAAGATGACCTGGCTTTCACAGGAAAACATCTAGGATTCAATTTCAGCACCTCCAGTGTATGAGCTCAAGAGTCTTAGGAGGGGTCTATTATTTACCTTTCTTTTGTTCTCAAATCTATATGAAAGGACATTTTGTATATTATTGATATCTTATAAGAAAAAAGGACATGATCTGTATAAACTATAGTTCTTATCCTTTGGGAGTACTTGTGAAAACATTGACACCTTTCATGGTTCAGAACAGAAAGACACTACAGAGTCAATATGCATCTGGAGGCCAGCTTATTTCTCAAGTTGCCGCAAACAACGAGGATTCAGAGATCAGGTGAGGAGGAGAAAATGACATGTGTCGTTCTCTTCTCTGTTCAGTTACAGAGTGCCTCAGATTCTTAAAGGCTTACAACAGGGAAACCTGTTTAGCTTAATGATTTCTGGGTTTAAATTATGATATTTACTGTGATTTGAAGTGTGCTTTGAAAAATACTAGCTTAGACTATCCCAATTATCTTTAAAAGAACTGTATTCTTTTATTTTTATGCATTGATTTACAACTCTGGAAAACATTCCCACAAATGAATCAAGGTTTCAGCGGAAACACAGTGTACTATCTAATAAGCAATCTTATGAGAATAGATGAATGGATGTCACACAGTTGGAGGAGGGCTTAGAACAATGAGTAGAAGACAATGTATTATTTGTATATATAGGACTAAATGAAAAATGGTCTAACCAGGTCTCTTGCAAAGTTCAGATCATGGTGCTATACATCACTGTATGAAGTTTGACGAAACACAGAAAATGATTTTCAAGATCCTAAGTCTAAAATATATTACAAATAAGTATATTTCTCATTGATTGTAATGACTTATTTTGCTTAGATTTTAAATAATTAAGAGGTTTAAAAGGACCTTATTTGTGAGTTTATTAATAAATAATTTCATTTATTCCATTTACCACCCTGGATACTTCTTAGGTGAACTCACTCAGACCATTGGCTTTAACCCATGGAACAGGGTTCATTTATTCATTGAACAAGATTCATTTGTTTGTACATGTAGCCTTAATTTTTTGGAATATGAGTCATCTAGCCACTGATGTGACATTCCTATTGGGACGTTTAAAAAGTTTTCCCATATAAATGGTCTTAAACTCTTGGTTTAGCTGAACCTTCCTTCTATAATGCCTTCCAAATTTTGTTCTCTTGTTATCTTTTTAAATTGCATAAATTTACCTTCTTCCAACCACTCCTGACAGCAAAATCTTTGGCATTATCTTTGATTCTTTTTTCTCACATCTCCTATTCAAACCAAACCTGTTCCATATTCTTGAAAATATATCTGGAATCCAGTTTCATCCTACTATTCCCATCGCTATCGCCTACTTGAAACTGCCAGTAGTGATTCCCTAAACAACTAGGCACGTTTCCAAAGCGACCTCCTTTCTACTCACCTGGTGACCTAACCTGCTGTCACAGGGAAGGTAGTCATTCTTTAAAGGCAAAATCCAAACACAGTTTTCCTTGTTCGTAGTTCTGAAGTGGCTTACAGCCCTCCTTCTCACAAAGAGTACAGCACGACACATGTGTCGCAACCTCTGAGATGTGATGTGAACAATCTCTGCCCACCCGTGACAGCCCTGTGGCCACTTTCCTTTTCAAGCCCTGTGCTTCTGGCATCCGAGCCTAGCTGAAATATACTCAGGGCACCTTCCCCTCAGTTTCTATTTCCTTTGAAACATCTATACATCTGTGTTCCTTATCCTCTTCCTTCATTTAGTTTTACGATGAATGTTAATCAACAGAACTTCTATAATCACTTTCATTAAGCTAAAATCATTCCCATCCATCCTTCTTCCTCATAAGGCTTGCCACTGCCTGATACATAGGCGTTAATACACATTTGTGCAATAAGTGAGTGAATGCATGAACATTCCTAAAACTGTAGCTTAATCTCTAGTCTAGATGTCAATTTTAAACAAAACACCTTCCATCCATGTAAGAGATATCACTATGATTTAAGTAACTAAATTTCTCCTACTACTCAACACTTTGAGAGATCCTAATACAACTGAAACAATTCCAGTTCTTATCAGTTACCATCCAACATATCTTTTTGTGGAGCTGGAAATTGATGATACATTTTCTGGAGTAATATGATAGGGTGCAGGACGCAGGGAAAGTGTCTACAATGAAGCTCCTGGTTAGAGAACTGGTATCTTTTCACTGTCATTTTAATTCCTTATCCAGCCCATGGCATTGTATTCACTGTTTGGTTTTGTTTTCTTTATTTGCCAAAAGATCTGGTCAAAAACTGGTTAGAATAGCCAAAATGAACCTCAAAGAACAACAGAATCATATGTTTATAGGATAAAAGGTCACTACATAAGTATGTATTGCAGTTGTTTGCATTAAAGCATCTTCTCTATGTATTGACTCCATCTCTCCTAACTTTGAGCCTTAGAAAAGATGGCTGCCTCCAAATCTTCAGGTATGATTAAAGAGGAGGGAAACTGTATGAGGTGAAGCTAAAAATAGACAAACAAGTCTTGTTTTATTCTGACATTTCAGCCAGCAGTCTCAGCCCTCTTCTGGGAAAACAAGTATCAAACAGGAGGACAGTGGCTCTGTTCCTTGTTTACAGTCTACAGGGACCTGGTGATAGCTGGCAACACTCGAACAATTTAAAGAGCCCAACCTCTCTGCTCTGAAAGCATTTCAGTGAATATGTAAAAGTCTCCGTGAGGACTCCGGTATTGAGAAACAGGATGGCAAAAATTTTTATCAAGGCCCAGTATTGATTAATCTCTTTAAAGTTCTGGCAATGACATTTCTGTCATTAAGCAGCATGCCCATACACTTAATATTGGGAAAACTAAATATTAGTGGTCAAGGGCTTCAAAAGAAAGGGGCCTTTTGTCTTTTTCATATTGTCCCTGAAGAGAATATAATTTCTGCAGTGTTTATGATAACAAATAACAGAATAGGATGCATGAGACCAGACTAAGAGTCTCAAAAAGAAGCCCAAAAGAGAAGATAGGAGGTGGACTTTCTTTTCTTGCCTCTTTTTTTGTTACCTGCTACTTCATAAATCACTGAAGTGCTCAGTGATTTCATTTCTTATCTGTATAATGTGAAAGATTAAGTCTGTGCTCTCCTCTCAAAGATATTTGCTAAGAACCAATAAAGTTGGAGTTGCCTCATGGCTTGAGATAGCCTGAAAAGGACATTTTGACTATGACCTTGACATAAAAGGAGATTCATTCCCACATCTTGTCTCCCTCAGCTCAACACTAGCATTACCTGAAGTCTACTCTCATTTATGTAAAGATAAAAAGAGGCCAATCTTCCAATTTTGTAGTAGAGTTAGTGATAAGAGAACATACTATGGGGAAAAAAAAATGTTTCTCATTCTACCTACCTAGCATTCCACATCTTACTAAGAAGTGAATTTACTACGGTGTTATTAGTGTTTTCACTTTATTTTTTTTAATTGAATTCTTTATTGGTACAATTTATATACATCTCAAAATCACATATAACATTGGGAAATTTGTACCAGTATATGCCACAAGTTAATTCTCATTTCACCCATATCCCTACCCACTCCCCCCTCCTCCCCCCTTATACATGCTCTTTTATTTTCTTTCTGTATCATATTTATTCCTTCCCCTCATCACATTCCCACACCAAGTTTCCTATAGAAATATTCCACTCTATAAAGAATGACAAGATCCATTTAGGTGCTTTTATAGAGTGTTTTCACTTTATTTGAAACCCAAAAGATTCAAGCATGCTGCCCAAATTTATAAGGTGATTAAGAAGTAGAAATAAAATAGATCACTGAGGCAGGGCTATTTCTACTTTGCCTTTCCTCAATAATTTATCTGTGTAACTTATTCCTCATGGTCTGGGCCTTGCATTTCATTTTCTTCTCTCTTGGTACCTCCATCTCCAGATAAATACAAAGAAAGATTATTGAAAATAAATGTATAACCTTTAATAAACTGTGGTCAGAGGTGGTCCAGGTTTCAAGGTTATAAATCTCATTTTCAAATGTGCATATCCTTTATCTTTATTTTGGTAGTTACAATCCAATGTTTTTTTTTTAATCATAAACTCAGAAAAACTCATACATGATTCATGAACTAAATTATATCAGCAAACCTGAAAGAAACAACAGTATTGGAACAAAGATGTAGGCTAAAGAGAAAGTAGGCACTGAGAGTAGACGGCAGAGGCAAAGCCTTCCAGAGAAGCTGATCTCGGTCTGTTTGTTAATGGGATTCTCTTTCTGCGACTGCATTAACCTTGTCAAAGTCTTACAACTCAGGGACTTTTCCACTTTCATGCTATACCAATCTTAATCTTTACCTTGACTGGGTTAAGAAACTTCTGAAGAGGTAATGTGACTATGGGGCACTAGGCGGGTCAGTGGACTCATCCACACCCCGTTTATGGCTAACCTTGCAGTTAGGAAGTGGGACACTGGTGCATGAGAAGGATGGGCAGGGGCCTTGGGTGGTTTAGCTCTTTCCCTCTCACTCTTCACCTGGGCTGAGCTTCCTCATCCCCTTGAAGAGAGCAGCACTGCTTAACCACACTCTTCAAGGAGTACGCTCCTGTTTTGGAACCAGATGACCAGGCGCTGAAATGTCTGAAACTTTAACCCTATTAAGTCTTTTCTTTCTTTATTTTTGTATTTTGTTTTATTTCTTTAGGGGATCAAACTCAGGATCTTGCACTTTCGAAGCAGATGTCAGAACCATTGAGCTAAATCCCCAGCAGGCTTTGCTCCCTTTAAATTGTATTACTCAGAATTTTTGGTCAGCCCTTGGAAAGCTGACCAATACATATGCTGTGTATCATTAAAGAAGTCTGAACAGCGTATATATTCTTGTATAAACCAAGATTTAAGGATGCAAATGAATGTTGTGTGTGTGTATGTGTGTGTGTGTGTGTGTGTGTGTGTGTGTGTGTGTGTAAGAAATGCTTATGGTAGTTCATCAATTTACATTTCTCAATGTATATTTTTAGGCTCTTTTGCCTTTAGCGAGTCAGGTATTTAAACCAACTTAGAATTGCAGAAAATACTTCAAGATCCAAAAGATGTTTCTAGGGTTAGAGAAAGTATCAGAGCCATATGCCTATGACAGCAGCAGAAGCAGAAAGTCTCCAACTCCTCTATGGTCCCCTTGGAAGAAGGAAGAAAGCCTCACTTTGCCCTCAGGGGATGAATTCACCAAGAAAGCCTCACTTTACCCTAAGGGAACATTCACTGGCTACTAATCAGGATGGATTTTGTATGATGTGGACATCTGTCTGCGAAGAACAAGATGAAGACTGCCATGTCTTTGACACCTACGAGACAACAGAACAGTCCTTAGATAATAATGACTTCTGTCACAGTCAACCTGCCACAAATAGACAGCAAGAAGTGATTTAGCACTGAAAAGTTCCATCTTCTGGCCCTAATCCCTACACTATCTGTCCCTATCCCCTTCTTTGACAAATATGATGCTTCATTCTTTATTGATGTGAGACAGTACATGTGGTCGCTTTATTTAAATCTGAACTGATGCAGGTAAGCAACTGTTGAGAAGTTCCTTTAGATACAGCCAAGCTACAGGGATTAACATTTTTGCTACCATCCTGTATTTTGTCTTCAGAGTAGAAAAACATGACTCTCACAGAGAAATTGAAGTATAAAAAGAAAGTACTGCTAAAACCAGGGAATGTTTACAAGCAATTCCCAAATCTGGAGATCATTTAGTTTTCTAGAATACATGAATATTTTATAAACTGGTAATATCAGGGCTTTCTGTCCTTAAATATCTGTCCAAAATATTTTATGTCATCTGTTGGCAAATGATTTTAACATTCACTTTTCACCTGATATATCTTCCTACTCGCACAATTCATTTCAGAGGCATAACTTGTTTTCTTTGCTAAGATTTCATTTCCTCCCATCTCAGAATTTGATGAAATCTATTTCTTAGTTCCTCGTTTCCCAGTGAAAGCTGACAACAAGTATCAGACAAAATGTAGCTGTCCCATATGAAGTAATTCATTTCTGTCAAAGATTAGACATTATTTTTCCTTGACATAAGATGACTGATATTGTTCTGTTAGATCCCAGAGGTGCAACTTAACTACTTAAAAACTAAAACTCATTTTAAGTCATGTGCTCCATTCATAGGATTAATGTGATTTAGAGGACTAGAAAGTAGGTATAATCAGGAAATTGGACAGTAACAGGAGTTTTAAAAAGAGAGAATAATTTAAAATACTACATTAGACCAAAATCAGTTAAAAGGCAACTCAGGTCTTCTCAATTGTTCATTCATTCTATAATTGTGACTGAGAGAGACATGGCTATTCTTACTGTATGCACCTTGTGTATCTAGCAATAAGACAGCAGATCTTATTCTA
Source organism: Thryonomys swinderianus (assembly GCA_004025085.1). NCBI lineage: Eukaryota > Metazoa > Chordata > Mammalia > Rodentia > Thryonomyidae > Thryonomys > Thryonomys swinderianus. The sequence goes on along the minus strand of PVIC010003614.1, from coordinate 21,484 downwards.
TTCCATCCAAGGCAATATAAAAAGTGAAACAACTTTAACAGTATAGTGCAGTCAACAGATGATATGCTTTATCAACCCAAAGGGAGATTTCAAAGGGATGAAACTCAGGTAAGGAAAGGAGCCCTAGAAGTTGGTCCATGGCCTCCTCTTCAAATTTCTTTGGCAATATTTTAGCAGGCTTTGTTGTTTGAGGAAATATTAAATATATATAAATATACAACCTATTTTTCTCAGCTGGAGGGTCTATTTTAGGAAATGAAAAAGGGAAGTTTAGTACACATTTTTATTCACATTGCATCTTTTTTGCTTTTTTTGAGACAGGGTCTCTCTTTGTAGTTCAGGCTGGCCCTGAGCTCACTATGGTGCCCAGGCAAGCCACCGCAAACTCAGCAATCCTCTTGTCTCTGCCTCCCGAGTGCTGGGATTACAGGCGTGAGCCACCACGTCCGGCATTGGCATTGTGGTATGCGGTGTTGATTGTTGGTGGGCGTGTCTCCACGCCCAGCATTATATGTGGTAACTGGGGATTGAACTCAGGACCTTGCGCTTGCGAGGCAGGCGCCGGAACCACTGAGCTAACCCTCCGGCCCTCACATTGCATCTTGATCACAAGTACTTATTCAGTTTTGATTCATAGATTAGACTTCTTTATAACATCCATTGAACTAAAGCAAAGCAAGTAAACAGACATTTGAAAAAATATCAAAAATTGAAAATTTAGATGAAAAAGCATTGCTGTATGTCCTGCTTTGTTTCTTCAGGAAAGTGAGGGATCCAGTCATCAGATGATATTGAAGCTTTTTTGTTTTCCATTCTTATTGCCAATTCTTCATCTTTCAAAGGAAAAACTAAATACAGTTTTTCCTTTATTTCTACAAGGATGGATTAACATATCAAATTTGGAGCTTGCTTTGAAAAATTAAAAAGGTGGTAAACACTGATAAATGCTTTGAGTGGCTATCTCAGAGAACTTCTTGCTTTCTTCTTATCCAAAGAGTATAGCATGGGATAGAAGAAAAGGCCTTGTTCTACAGAGACCTTTCTGTTTTATATGGCTACTAGTTACACCATGTTGTGAATATGAAAAGTTTTTTTCCTGATTACTACTTTCTACTGTGACAATATCACTGAAATGGCTAGGGGGAAATAATCAAATTAAGAAATGGTAGTGGTGAAATATACTTCAGACATTGTACATATCATTTTATTTAACCCTCAAAATAGTGGTAAGTTCCTAAGGCTCTTCTAGAAACCTGGGCAGAATGAAAGGCCTGTATAATTCCTAACTTCCTGGAGTATGAGGAAATTATAGCTTTCTCTCCTACAGTGTGTCAGGGTAAACTAAGACAGGAGTGAGATCACCAAGGCAAGCAAAAATGAAACAACAAAGCAGGTTTTGTTTCCAGCCTTGGTACACGGTGGTCAAGGGTGACAAAGCCACTGACCAAGGGGAGACTTTTTAGGGGCGTTTGGGTAACTAAAAGGTAGTGCCAGGAGAAGAGGAAAAGTTTGGCCTGGTGATCTCCAGGGCTACGTGAACCCACAATGTTGCTGTGCGGGGCAGGCTGTTGATCTCAAACCCAGGCCTTGGCTTCTGAAAACCCTTTGTGCCTTGCAGTATGTGTAACTGAGTTGCCTGGGAAGTTTTTCTTCTTTGACTGGGCAGGGTTCATTGAAAGTCTGTGAGGAGGAAGATGTCCACCATGTGACCAATAGCTGATGACTTTACTGAGAAGCAGGATTGCTTCCATTTATCCAACCACCTAGTCATTCAAAACAGGGTGAGGAACAGCTCCTCTATGCTAAACATTTTTGTAAATGCCCAGGCTGGGGGAGGGTGGCAAATATGCCAGACATAGAGCCTGTTGTGTTTCAACTTCCACCTTATTGGAGAACATACAAGATATACTAGATCATGAGCTAAGGAAGATACTGAAATCTTTACATTATGTCAAGTACCTTTGTATACAGTGTCATGCATTTCAAATGGATTCAGATGAATTGCAAACATACTCTAAAACGTTAGCACAAGCTTTCCTTGGGTAAAAGTTATAATGAAACACAAAATATACTGTGTGTAGGTTAAATTAAATATGTATCAATTATCACAATCAGTACATATAACTTCATGGTTTTAGAAATCTCTTTCCTTTGAAAGTTTACAGTCTCTTTTATCCCTTCATTAATTTTATGTATTTTACAGTTAAATATCTACCAAATCGTTTAGCTACGCATCTTTAAAAAGTAGTTTTGGTCTAAGTAAAACCCAGTTTGTTTATGTGTTAACACAAAACTCTTGAACTCTAGTACTTTTTGGGAAAAAAGGCAGCAGAACTTAACAGTAAAGCCTAGATGTAGACAAATTCCCATGAAGCAATAAAGCACAATATCCTTGGGATAATATATTGGTCTGGGTAAAAGTCAGCATCTTATTAGCTTTTCTGGTTCTGTATAATGCAATGTGAATTCAGATGTCGGATCCAGTTATTTATTCTTATCTCTTCACCCCCGTTAACTAATTCATTGCCATTTAAATTGAACTTAGCTCACTGCCTTCCTTACAAACACATGATTTGACATTTTATACTCATTAAATTTTATAATGTGCCCTTGAACCCTTTGCTAAAGGACTTTCCACACAACAGTGAGGGCTCTTTGTTGTTATTGCTGTTGTAGGTACTCCATTAATTTTATTTTCAACTATCACCATGACATTTTCTTAAACAATGAGTTAATACTACCTAATACCAGTAGTAGCCACCTAGACTTCAATCTTCAACTATGGGAAGCTTTATGATTTTATAACTGAAGAAAGATTAAGAGTCCTAACATTTCAATGAATTTATTCATTGAACATATATTAGATGTTTATATTTTACATAACTCAAGTTTGTAAAATAAGTCATGGAGGCACAAATGAAAAATCAACTTTAGTCTCTAAATCAGATAGTTGAAAAGTAATGGTAACATGATATATTTCTCATGAGTCTATGCTGAGCTCTTTGTAATGACTTATGCTGGCCAGTAATTTTGAAAATATATTGCTGAAACCTCTGAGTATCATCTAATAATGTTGCAGTTACAATACATGTTTCTTTATGTGACATTTACCAATGTCAAGTTTTAAATTTTTTAATAAAAATCATTGCAATAAAGGTTATATATTTATGATTTTTCTTTTCCAATGTTAGCTGTTTGGCAGAAAAACCCTGTAGCCATGAAAGTATATTACTCTTTTTGGTGATTTATGAGATAGGAGATTATGTTGCCTATATATTTTAACTCTTTTCTCAATACAATGCAAATCAATCTCAATGCAGTTTAGCTTATTGAGATCTGGCTCTCATTATTCCTAAAAACATAGGCACATATATTTTACCAGGTGGCCAAATGAAGAGTTCAATATTTTGGCCATTACATGAGTTGTATTTTATTAGGACTTTCCGTACCACATTTGGACTATCTATTGTGCATTTAGAATAATTTTATGCCAAAGTGAATACTTGAGGTATCTGTATACACTTCCTGTCAATTTCCTTTGAATACATTTTATGCACTCACTGAATTTTATTTTACAATGCTCTTAATGCTGGCGAACTTTATTATCCCTTGGAGGTTTTCCATGGAGTCATGGTTTACTAACAATTAGCTTTAAAAATCTGCCACACATAAAAATATTTATGCTTAGTTTGCAAGTACTTCCCCAGGGAGGGACATATACAACTGTACATACTCCCCTTGAGATAACTCTGGAAGTTATTACATTTTAACCATCTTTATGTCAAGGTATTTCTGTGGCCTACTCAGTGGACAAAATGTGTCCTTTTATTAAAGCACCATTTGCACTTACTGATTTACCTAGAGCTTCCTGCTTCTTCAATGATATTTCTATCCATATCCACACTCATACCATGGTGCTACTGAAGAATTCCAGGAGAATAGTATCTAGAGCAAATGGAACTGGCAAGGATCATTTTGAAAATGTTCTCAATTCTGTTTAGAATCCTATTTAGATATTGGTTCAAGCAAATCAAATTATGCTCCAGTAGCATTCCTTGGAAATATTGATACTAGAAATAATAAGAAGTTAAGAGACAATCTTCAAGTATGTCCTTGTTCACCAAAAATGTTAATACAGCTGTATGACTCTTATTGTTAGCATTATGTTAGGGCAATTATTCTCCACACCTCTTAAGATATACAGTGGAAATGTATTCATTATTCAATCTGCCTCCTCTTTCCATGTATAGATTCTAGTAGAATATTTCTTGCCTTCAAATCTTTTGTTCTTTAAAATATATTTGCATGTTAAATTAGTATATAAATTTGGTATATATTAAAATAATGGTTCATTTCAGAATCTACAATTTCCAATATGACTCCTGAGCCATCTTTTAGCTTGCTGCAGCTTTAAAATATATATATATATATATATATAATACTTACTCTTTAAATATTCATATACTGATTTTTTTTTCTTTATTGAGTTTACTGCTATATTTTGTACATACATTATGATCACATTTTACATTGAGGATTTGTACATGTACATGACACATCTTGATTCTCATGTTTCCCTTCCCCTCCCTACGATCCCCAACCTCCTACATACATAAGCTTTGTATCAAGTTATTTTTCTTCCCCTTCTTTACTTTCCCCTACCCAGACTTTCCGTATTCCCTTTTCATATTTTCTTCACATTACCTATCATGCATTTTGGCATTCATCTGCACCTTTGGTTTTTTCATACTAGAGAAAAGATATGGTATTTACACATCTGTATTCTGATTAATTAAAAACAAACATTTGGAGGGAAATGATTATCAATTTTAATCCTAGCATCTTAAACATGACATTCTTTATAACAGCATGAGAAAGAAGGTCTTATAAGGTGCTCAGGATTTGATACACGAATAGATTACACCTTCTGTGATGTGGGCTGTTCCCAACCCCTCTCCCCACAGGCTGTGTGATATGAGAATAGTCTCAATGTTTCTTTCTTACTTAGTTAAAAGAAGAGGCACGAGGGTGTATTGTATGCTAAACGGTCAGTTCTTATTTAAAGATAGAGCAACTGTGGGACAATATAAAAGGAAACTTGCGGAAATGTGGAACACATTTTTAAAACAGTATTCACGATTGTGTAAATGGGACTTGCTGGGCTTTGTGCAAAAGCAACAAGTTTTGGAAAAGTTACTTTTGCTTGTGTGCAGCAGAGCTACCAAGGGGCAGAAAATATCTGGTAACATTTCATGTGAAGAACACCACAGTTTTCATGCTTCTATCTTGCAAGAGTTAATGTGATAAGAAGATAGAGAGGCACTGTATGAGCCAACACCAATTTCTGAGTTCTTACATGCTCCCTAAGACTCTTATGGAGGCAGGATGTTCAGATATTGCAGATCCTGAGTTCTGTTTCAGGGATTTAAAATTATTCAAGCCTGAGGCTAATAGGAATCTCCTCTTTCCCCCACTGGATACTTATACACAGACTCACTTTTAAAAGATAAATGTTTGCTTACATTTATCTTTGATTTAAACAGGTTAAAATAGACTCTTAAGAGGTGGTACATAAAAATGAGTGTGAAAGCTGAGTGAAAAGAGTCTTTAAGTGGTAGAAGGTCACTTACAACGCCAGTCACCAAGATGATTCCAGTCACCCGTGACTTCCTAGATATATGGCTTCCTCTAATCCTTTTTGTATCAGTGAAGGGTGAGTTTACTGACTGCCTTCTACGAAGAGAATGACAGAAGCGAGGGGAGGAGTCATCTTAGAAAGGCTATATATTCTGTCTTCTGTGTTCTTTGCTTACTCTCTCTTGAGCTCTTCGAAGGAGGCCACTTACCATTCTATGACCCAGCCCTGTGGAGAAGTGCACATATCAGGAGAACGAAATCTGCCAAAAATTCACATCTAGGAACATGCAGACAAATTTGTCCACTTGTTTAGATAAGACTGCACCCCAGCAGACTGCTTGTTTGCAACCTAATGTAAGTGGGTTGGCCAGAAGCGTTGACTGGCCAGAATCCTTTCTGAAGAAAAACTCCAGGCTAAGACAATTTTACTGCTTTTAGCCACCATGTTTCACGATGACCAGTTAGGCGGCAATGGCTAATCTATAAAGAAAGCTATTTAAAAGTAAAATCAGGAGCATAATATTAATAGCAGCTAGTATTTCATGATTTTTACTTCGTTGTACGTATCATCTAAAAGAAAGAGAAACAAGACACAAAAAATGCTTTGGAGACTATGAATAAAGTGAAAAGTAATCTGCAAGAGGTGCTAAAGAGCGGGCATAAGGGTAAACAATGAAGGAAGGGAAAATGAGGTGCAAAACAGATAAGAAAAACTGTGAGGAGTGTTTAAGAAATTAAAAGTTGGTTGAAGCAAAGTGGGTTTATCACAATACCATTTAAAATCTATAATAAGTGAAGTAAATCACTATAAAATAATTTCTATCATTCAGCTCAGTGTGGTGACACATGCCTGTAATAACAGCATTCTGACTGGCTCAACGAAAAAGATGGCTAATTCAAGTTCATTCCAGGGCTTATTTATTTTAGTTTTTTTTCTTTATTGAGTATATTGGTACATTTTAGATAGACAATATGATCATATTCATCACTAAGAATATGTACCTGTACATGATATATCTTGGTTGTTGTTTTTCTCATTCTCCTTCCCTCCTTTCAACCTCTCCACTTCCCTATATGCATAAACTTTGTTTCCACTATTTTCTGTCTTATCATCAAACGTTTTCTTTTCTTTGTTCACTTTCCCCTGTTCACTCTCCCTAGTTCCCCTTCTCTGGAACATTTTCTTCCTATTTCAACATATTGTTTCTCTAGTGTGAGAAATTAAAGGTGTAAATGAGGTCCAAAATGTATAATAGGTATCGTGAAATAGGCTGTGGGCAATTTAGTAATCTAATGAGCCTGGGTCTCAAAAAAATCATAGAAGAGCTTGAGATGTAGCTCAGTTTGAGTCTGTTTGCTTGAATATAAAACAAACAAAAAATCAAATGAAAACCTGTATATCTTTAAAAAACTGGAAAATCAGATTTAAATATACTTCAAAAAGTAAATATTCTGCAAGAAACTGACACAATGTTCTCGACTTCTAACATTTTTGTTGCTGTTGTTGTTATTTCACTATTTCTTCTTGGTTGAGGCTTTTGGCACTTTAACCTGAAAAGACCAGACCTGTTAACACCTATTATGGTATGAACAATGAAAACGAAAGATAATGTCTACATTTATTGTATAGTTACTGTGTATCAGGCATGCTTTTAGCTGTTTTAACTATATTTTCATTAATCTTGCTTTTCAGTAAGCCATGACTTTGCTGTGTTACACCACTGTCAGTATATGAAAACCAAGAGTCCAAGATTCTAAATAGAATAGTTTACTAGCTGCTTATAGACAGAAAAGTCAAATCTAATGAAAATCTTTGCTTGTGACTCTAAACTCTCCTTCCAACCCATTATGTCACCTCATTAGGTGACTCAGAGGTTTGATTCTCCAAGTTCTAGCAAAGCAGCAAAGTGCTATAAAATGTGAAGTACTACTATCTTTCTATCTTTGCCATCCCATACTTTCTGACAGTTCAAATCATTTTTCAAGGTAATTTTCTTCTTATTGAGTTGCTTTCTCACCCAAGAAAAGTCTCTGTTCTTTGGACTAGCATGCAGAATTATTTTATTTTATACAAAACGCAATGAAAGTGCTTTAAGTCTGTTCAACACATTTTCCTAAGAAAGAAACAATAACTTCAAAGAACAGTCTGTTTCTTCATTGTATCCTACCAGATACAATAACTCAAATGAGTCCCTGATATTTGGATTGACCTCCTACATTCACACATAATGAGCAACCTTGTCTTTCCATTTCTAAGTGATTGTTAAATATGTGGGTCTCACTAATATTTCCTATTTTTAAGTAGCATATTCTGTATGCCAAACTCCTAGCATTCTGACCAAACCACAAGTAGGAGTCACCTTTCTACCTTCATTAAGCTCAAGCGCGTTCTGGGCAATTTTGCCTAACTGCTCTTCCTTGTCTGATTACTGTCAGCTGTTGGTGTTCCTTTGCTGAAGTGCAATATCAAACATCATAATATACCTTATTTTCTGACATAATCACTGTGCCCACCAAGAATCAAGAACACAGCACACTAAATTACTATGATTGTTGAATATCATTTGGGAAATCTAGGCTAAAAATGCTGGGTTTGGAGTACTACTATGGCCCAAGTTACATTTTTTGCTTTTCCTGTTTTTGTTTTATCATATAACTATGCAACCCATGGCTAGTTGTAGGAAATACAGCCGGTTCCATTGGTCTGGGGCAGAGATAACACTAGGTATTTTTTAATCACTCATTTATCAATTAATCAGTTCAGTCTTCTCTCATGACAAAGTGTCCTGACATCAATGCTGAATGAATATTCATTTATTTTATTTATACATACATATATATATATATATATATATATATATATATATACACGATCTAGCTGTAACTTGAAATGACTGAGATTTATTAGAAGAAACTATACAGTTAAAGAGGATATCTTGATTAGGAGCTAAAAGTCACTAACTTTAATATGGTATTTCATTTTGAAACTACACACCACATTGTCTTGTTATCTTCATCATCTATTCTATGGTTTTGCATTGTTTTTATTCATTATCAAATTTTAAAAAAAACAAGTATAAAATGTTCTTCAGTGCAAAGGATATAGTGATAGGCAGCCTATAAATCAGAGGTAATAAAATAACAGAATTTATAACAAAGGAGCTATTAAAATTGCTACTAAGTTTCTTGTTTCTACCTAAGTGCTTTCAGTTTAAGGGTGAATTTTATATTATTATATTTTCTTTTAAGGTAGTTCTTCTTTGTTTTGACAGCACTATGTATTAAATTTCAAAGAATCCTGAGACATCTTGGTTGGGTAGATATTTACACCTGTATCATGACATATACATCAAAAGAAAGACTGAACAGCTAATAGGAAAGCCAACTGGAAAAGAAGCAATATGCACATTTTAAATTGCCTTATTATTACTATATATTTTTTAAAGAATTAGGGCCAGATTTTCAGAAATCATTCATCCTACTGCCAGGACTTCAGTCAGGAGTGCATATCATACTGCATTGTATGTGTGTTGCTTAGACACTAAACACAAAAGAACAGTTATTATACTTTTCTGGAACCAACATTTGCTTCCCAGAATAATATATATAGTTCTACTGCTAAGAAAAAAAAATGTCCTAAAGTTCTTAATCTTTCAGTTAGAGATATGAACCAAGTTAGCTCTATTTTACAACAGCAAAAAAAAAAAAAGAAATGAAAAACTGGAAATCTGTAAATGGATGAGAGCTCAAACTCACATTGAGTCTTTTAAAAATCATTAAAGGAACTATAATAAATTGAATCCTTTGAAATGGAAATTACATAACTTACAGATTCACTTCTTAGAAACTTTTTATTTTCTCGTTGGATGTTACATGCTCAATATGATTCCTCCCAGACCACACTTCTTTTCTTTTACCTCCAGGTTTAATCCCAATCAAAGCTAGCAAGTCCCATCCCTGTGGGGCACTAAAGAGAATTGTTTCACATTGTTACTGGGAGGATTTGTGACTTTAATTATTTTTGCAATTATTTGCTACAATTCAACTGCGATTTTATTCTATAATCACAGTTTTACTTCCTGATCAATTATTTGATGCCTCTTCAAAACAACTCTGCTAATCTAAGTTTGGGCCTTCCACATTATGCTGTTTCAGAAGTGTGCATAGTCCATTTTTTGTTGAAATACTTAAAAAAAGCAATAAACCTTCCCATGGGGTATTCATAGTGTTGCAACTTTTCTGTAACAATTTAATTAGTAAAATGATCAGAAAGATACTTCACACCATTGTGATGCTTCAGCTCATTTTGTTTCCAACCAGCAACCCTCCTGCATCTCCACTTCAATATGAAAATCTAGTCCATGACTGTTACTGAACAAAAAAACTTATTTTTGTTTAGAAAGATGCATAAAAGTTCATTACTTCCTGTCTGTCTCTTGGAGACAAGTTTAGTCTGAATATTTTCTTTATGTACTTTTACTGAAAAAATCCACATTATGTTTCCTCCTGACCCATTCTCACCTTTTAACAGTTACCTTTTATTTATTTTTAAAATTTATTTTATTTTTATTTACCTAAGGTTTAAACCCAGGGTCTCAATCCTTCTGTGTAGTGCTGTAATACTGAGTTATGCTCCTAAACTTTCTTGTTTTTAAGTCAAGTGATTTCATTCCTATCCTAATAAAACATACAATATATACTGTGGAACAAATTTCCTAAACATTCAGAGTAAAATACACATGTGTGTGTTTATGTGAGTGAATATTTTACATAAGAATTTTATCTTTAATAGATGGGATTTAGAATTAATCTCAAATCATGATAATTTCTCTTTTAGCTTAGCAATGTTACCACTGGGGACTTCTTATTACCCAAGATTTGTTGTGAGCTTTCAAATGAATGTATTTTCAAAAGGCCTAATAAAATACTTGCAGCCAGTTTGGCAAAAGTTTAGTACAATTTGGTCAAAACCAATAAGCCAAATACACACAAAAAAAAATCTGATCAACTCACACTTTATATCGTTAAGCTTTCAGTCTTTCAGACTTCTACTTTCATGTGGAACCCCTAAAATTTTTGCATATAATTTGGGGAAGTAAGAACGTGGCATCAGTAGCCTAAAACTATTTTGCTCTGCTGAGTGTACCTGCTTCCTACTGTCACCAATTAACACAGACTTAGGATCTGAAACAAAAATTTATCATAACATACATAAAGGTGAAAGATCCAAAATGAGTCCTACCTGGCTAAAATCTAAGTGTCTGCACAGCCTAATGTCTTTCTCATAGTTTGGAGGGAGCATGTATTTTTCTGATTTTTTGCAGCTCTTCAAGGCTTCCTATATTAATTGACTCAGGTGGCCTTTCCTCATCTGCAGAGTCAGCAGGTAATGTGTCCGTCTCTCACAGCACACCACTGACACAGGATCTCCCTCCTCTCTCCACATTCAAGGAACCAGAGGTGCACTGGGTATCCCCAAACAATCCAAGAGAAATTCTCCTCCTTAGTCTCACTTCAGTAGGAAATTTACGGCATTTCTGCAGCCTCAATCACTGGTTTTCAATAAATATAACTCATCCCACACTGGTTGGTGCTGAGGATGTGAGCCTGGAGGGGAGGCCACACCTCTGTCCACCACAGTGGGCATGAAGGACAAATTTTAAAGTTTCATAAACTTTGAACATGTTTGTTTATGGTTGGAGGAATACTCAAACTGGAGCATTTTAGAGGCCTTCTGAAGTTTGTGTCTAGTTCATATTCTTATTTATTTCATAGTAGGCCAAATAAAAGTAAGAGAAAACTTTGAAGTTTCTGTAAGTCCTTAAAACTGTACAACTGATTTTAAGGACAACTTACTGTTTACACTTTGGAAAATGTTTTGTTTAACTCTAATCAACCTTTGCATTTGAGCATGGTTTCCTATTAACTCTATCATACTGGTCGTGGAAACCTTTCTCACTAAGAACAGGAAACAAATGTAAATAGAGACTTTATTATCAAAGAGGCTCATGGTGAGAAATCCACTGAGAGGCAACTTCATTGCTGTGTGAACATCATGGCGTGCACTTACACAAACCTCCACTTGTAGAATATTATGTACCTAAGATGAGTAGTATAGGCCACCAGGGGGAACCACTTCCTATGCTGAATTTTGGATTAATGAAGTAAGGAAGCACAAAAAAATATTTTGTTTAAAAAAAAACATAAGTATGATAATATGCAACAGCAAATGATTTCTCTCCCATTTTCTTAGTCTGGCGGAGTAGGTTATTCAACTGTCAAACTCTTGTCTTTATTTATTTTTTCAGTGGTACAATTCAATTTCATTACAGAAGAAACAAGTAAGAATTTCAGAGAAGTTTCAGATGTCTCCTCAACAGAATCTGTCCCTTCTCATTCACTGTATTCTTTATTACTTAAATTGACTGGTATATTCTAGATGAATGAATGATGCCATCCATCATAAAGAATTTGGACCTGGACATGATATATTTTCAAATTCCCCTTTGCTCCCTTCAATCCCTTGACCCCTACTTATTTACAAAAGTTTTATTTCTATTTTTCTAACCTTTCCCACTTTGTTCTTTCCTTTTCTTCCTTTCCCTGACACCCTCCATAGTCCCCCTTCCCCTGTGAACATTTTCTTCCTATTTCACAATAGCTATTATATGTTTAGGTCCACTTCACACTTTCAGTTTCTCACATCAGGGAAACAATGTTAA
>PVIC010003613.1:0-67957 GCA_004025085.1 Thryonomys swinderianus | reverse complement strand
CAGGCTGGCCCTGAGCTCACTATGTAGCCCAGGCAAGCCTCGAACTCAGCAATCCTCCTGTCTCTGCCTCCCGAGTGCTGGGATTACAGGCGTGAGCCACCACGCCCGGCACGTACAGACAATTTTATTCTATACTTGGAAGACCTTTAAGATAGACTCCACCAAAAGACATTTAGAGCTCATAAACATATTCAGCAAAATAGTAAGATACAGCATCAACATCAAAAGCCAGAAATCATTTGATATACCAGCAATGAACTGAGAGAGATCAAGAAACTGTTCCATTCAGTTTCTTAAAAAATAATAGCTTAAAAAAGAAACAAACTTGAGAGATCAACCTAAGACATGAAAAATATCTTCTGTGAAATTTAGAGAACAGTGAAATAAAAAAATTGAAGATGCCATAGAATGGAAAGAACTCTCACGATCATGAATCAGTAGACATAATATTGTTTAAATGGCCATATTATTATTTTTTAAAATTGAATTCTTTGTTGGTACATTTTATATACAGCTCACAATCACACTCAACATTGGGGAATTCGTATCAGTCTATGACATGAGTTAATTCTTTTTTACCCATATCCCTACCCACTCCACAACCCCCCTCCTCCTATATACATGTGCTTTCTTTTTCTTTTCAAATAATATTTATTCTTTCCCCTCATTACTTTCCAAATGGCCATATTATTGAAAGTGATCTAGTGATTCATGCCCTCCTCATCACAATTCGAATGCCTTTCTTCACAGAACTAACAAAGAAAGACAATCCCAAGTAAACACAAAACACCCCAAATAGCCAAAGCAATCATCAGAACAAAACGCAAGGCTGGAGGCAGGAAATACCTGATTTCAGAGCAGAAACAAGAATGACAACAATAGCAAAAACAAAAACAGCATGATATTGGCGCAAAAATAGACACACAAACCAGTGGAATAGAACCGAGGCTACAGAAACAAACATACAATGCCCAATTCTTGACAAAGGCACTAAAAACACATAGAGGAGAAAAAAAATTGCTTCTTTCAAAAACAGGGCTCTGAAAACTAGATTTTTATATTAAAAGAGTGAAACCAGCTCTCTATCTATAACCCTGGAAGAAAATCAAATCAAAATGGTGAAAAACCTAGGTACAAGATCTGAAACTTTGACGGTGCTCCAAGTAAACAGGCTGGGAAACATTTGATTCTCTAGGTAAAAGGGAAAGGCTTTCTTAACGGCACCAGGAGCACAGGAAATAATAGCAAGAGTCAACGAATGGGATTATAACAAAGTGAAATGTTTCTCTGCGGCAAAGGAAACGCTGGCAGAATGAAACAGCAGATAGAATAGAAGAAAATCTTTGTCAATACTCTTCTGACAAAGAATTAATATCTGAAATACATAAAGAACTGGGAAAATTGAACACCAATAAACCAAGACAAAGCAAAGCAAAGCAAAACAGTAGACCAAATAGCTTAATCACTAAATGGCCAAATGATTAGACATTTCTCTGAAGAACTACAAATGGCCAATAAGTATATAAAAACGGTTAGTGTCTGTAGATCCTAATCACAATGGCTATAATCAGGGATAGAAACACAATAAAAGCTAGTGAGGATGTGAGGATGGGTTGGAGTAGGGGAAGGAGCCTTCCTACACTGCTGGTGGAAGTGTAAATTAGTACACCCGAAATTGAAGTGAATATGGAGGTTCTCCAAAACTGAAAATAGTAATTACATCTGACTTTATATCATTCCTTAGTATACACCGGAAGGAATTAAAGTCGGCATATCATTAGGATACCGGCGTGCTCACGGTAAGTGTGGGCCAATTGAGAATGTCAACAATGAGGAAACAGCCTATGTGCCCATCGGTGAATTAATGGATAAGGGACATTGATAAAGAAGCTATCTTCACTCTTGCATTTTGACAACATGTTTGCTCCTGCTTTTATTTCTCTTAAGTTGGCAGTTTTATTGCTTTATAGTTTTATCATGGCTAAGCATTTTAAACTGGCATTCATAAGTCTAATTCCTACAGCATAATCATTTTTAAAGTTAATGTACTGATTTGTTTTTTTGAGACAGGGTCTTGTTTTGTAGTTCAGGTGTAGTGATTCCTTTACATCAGACTGTTAAAGCTAAAATATGGTGCATTGAATTATATAAGCAATCTGTCATATAATTTTCTGTTCAAGTTCCATATTGAGTGCCTTTATAGCAAAAGGAAAAGTTTCTCAGGTAAAAAGTTTCTCAGTAGGGCCAGAGATTTAGCTCAGTGCTTCTAGCGCCTGCCTCGCAAGTGCAAGGTCCTGAGTTCGATCCCCAGTAACCATATATAATGCTGGGCGTGGTGACTCACGCCCACCAGCCATCAATACCACATACCACAGTGCTGGGCGTGGTGACTCACGCCTGTAATCCCAGCACTCGGGAGGCAGAGGCAGGAGGATTGTTGAGTTCTAGGCTTGCCTGGGCTACATAGTGAGCTGAGGGCCAGCCTGAACTACAAAGCGAGACCCTGTCTCAAAAAAAAAAAAAAAAAAAGTTTCTCAGTAGTCATTCTTATAAAATATATTCTTTAAATTTTTTTTATAATATTGTGAATTGAACCCAGGGCTTTCAAACTGAGCTGAAGTCTCAGCTCTTTTTTATTTTGAGACAATATGTCAACAAGTCCCTGAATTGCCCAGGCTGGTCCTGAACTTGCAGTTTACAATGTATCACCACACCAGCTTCAAATATATTCTCATCTCCACTCATTTTTCAATTTATCTCGTCGTCTGACTCATCATTTTTTGTTTGTTCTGTACTGCACACGGAAGTGTATTAGGAAGGTACTTATACGAGAACCACTGTTTGCTTAACTGGATTATAACCTTGTAAGAGAAAGGGACCAAGACTTATTGTCCAGTTATTAAGGGAAGCTGTCACGATTTATGCACAGCATTCACATGTGCTTTCCACATGGGTTTTAGGTCCTCACAACCCTTATTACAGGCTTGATCGCTGGTTAGTAGAAGAAAACATAAGCTTAGGAAAAGTAAACACCTTGTTGAAGTCATAGAATAAGGGCCTGAATGTTTGTCTCCCTCCACAACTGCGTCACCATTTCTCCGCTGTGTGCCTCTGCCTTACTCCTCCTGTGCGATCCTCATGGTACGTTTCTGGGTCAAGTCGATTTCAGAAATGGGAGCATACGCTACCCCTCACCTATAAACCTTTTCAGAAGTGGGTCACTGCACTTACACAGCCCATCCCCCACGGTGACTTTTTCTTATTTTCACAGAAGTTCCTTGGCTTCGCACTCCTCTTTCACTGCCAGCAACGGCAGTGTTTTCCGGAGCGCTGATGGTAGTAGCTGCCCTACATCTTCAGACTCTCTTAACTGTGCTGTGAATGTAGGTTATTGCCAACATCACTTTTTTTTTTTTTTTTGGCGGTACCAGAGATTGAACTCAGGTCCTTGTGCTTCCAAGGTAGGTGCAGTACCACTTGAGCTAAATCCCCAGCCCCTCCAACATCATTTTTTATGTAGTCAACCAATTATGATTATAAAATCTAATTTTGACCAGAACAGGGATTTGGCCATGAGTTCACACTTCACACAACATCCCACGAATTGCACACTGGCCCCACGTAGATGTGGGTTTGTCTTTTGCGTGACAGTGTGACCGTCAGGCAGGATCTCTCACGTGCTTTTCCTGCTTGCTAGTAACCAGAGAATAGGATAATGGATAAAGGAACCAACTGATCACATGTATGAGAACTAGGACATAAGCGAAAAAGAAAATTAAGTTTGAGCTTGAAGTTCCTTTTTCTATATACACAACATTGTAGGAAATGCGATAAAACAAATCTAAGAGATTCTGAGTGGTAGTCCTCCAGGTTGAAGGCATTCTGTATTTCTCTTCTAGCTTAGCGGGCTGCACTGTCCTACTCAAAGCATCAAGAGACTGTGTCAATTGTATGTAAAGAATAGCAATTTTCTGTTAAAGCTTCAAGAAACTTAGCTGGAGAAAAATCAGATATGGTGGAAAGTTTTCAGGTGTAATGGTATAATCACTCAATAAAATTCAAACTCATTAAGTTGTACAAAACATGGGTAATTTGTAAAGTTGTTACGGCCTTATTTTTTATTAGAGGACGTTAAATACAGAAGAGTGATGTTTGCTTTGGGAAGTTGGTGCGTGTATGTAACTTATCTTGACGACTTTCAATCCCTTTGTCATCCCTTCTTCTTATCACTTCCTTTTTCTCCTGATCCCCTTCTCTATTTCCTTGAGTCCAGACTTCTACCTTCCTATATTCTCTCCTTCATTTTGTTCATTTAGTTACTGACCTTTTAGATTTTTCATGTAAGACAAAAGGTGTGATAACATTTATTTTATTGGATAGATAGTAAGATCCATAGAACTAAAGTACCCTCATTTGTATAGCAAATACGTGTCACAGAAAAGAACAGAATTTAGGTCATTTGGTCATTCTGAAAATAGCCTTTTTCTGTGAATTAATGATCTTGCCTTAAAAATCAAACACACACACAAAAACGGGGAAGCAGCAGTTAAAATATCAATGCATTCATGATGTGAATTATAACAGTTATAAATTAGTGCTTTTTATGTTAAGTGATTTACCTAAATATCTATCTCATTGACTTTCATACTGGACCCAAAGGTAAGCCTCGTTACCATCATCTCTTCTCATCCGCAGGGACAAGGGGCTGGAGGGCAAGCGGCTCAGTACAGGTCTTGCCACTCACTGGAAGGCTGAGGAGAGGTTCACATTTGGTGGGCTACTGAGGATGCACGTGCTTATAACTCCTGCTTCCTACTGCTGCTGTGGTAACTGGGATCTGTGTCTCCTCTCACCACACCGGTACGACCAGAGACAGATTTCCATACCTCACTGTTGAGCTTGTTTATCTGCTGCTTGGTCTCCTCTGCTTTGATGAAGAGAACAGCAGTTCCAATCTCTGGGTCTGAAAAGCGACACACACAGAATGAGCTGTTAAGAATAAACTTCCTACTTGAGGATCAGGGCAGTTCAAATGTGAAAGACCTCTCATGATGTCTGTGTGCTGCGGTTCTGTCTACTTACTATCAGACAAGCTTCGTGTATTCCTCTTGCTGGTGCCTGATAAACTCTGGAGCCGGGTGCACACTGTGGTGGTGTCTCTGGCAAACGACTCCAGTCTCTCATTGCCCTGAACAGTTACCTCTCCTTGCCAAGAGGACATTTTTCTCTTCTGGATCGTTCTTCAACACTGTTAACATGGTCAGTACCCATGCCACAGAAAAAGGACATTCTTTTCCTTCTCTCTTTCCTTTCTAAATGTCAATTCCTGTACCCATAAGAACATTTCTTCCAAATCTTTCATCTACTGAATGGTTCCTGCTTCCTCCAGTGTCACTCTAAAAGATAATTTTTCTCAATTCCTAGTTTTCTCTTCTTTACTTTTTTTTTTCTCTACCTTACTCTTCCAAGTACATTTATTTCTGTCCGGGACAAAAAGTACTGATGAATCAGTGCTAGTTGAAGTGGAAAAGATTTGACAGAATTGATTTCTCTTTTTTTTTTCCCACTTCAGTCATACTAATTCTCATCACTTCTGAGTAGAAAACTTGCTGGGGGTAGGAGAGTCACTCAGAACAGTCCATAGCACTGTAATAAAAGCTTGTTTTATAGTGATATTTTGAAAAGATAATCCATTCATTCAGTACATCGCTGATGGTTAAATACAATAGGCTAAGAATTCTTTATAGGAATCCATCAATGAATATAGAAAATAAAACTGATCCTTATAGAGGTTAGAGTCTGGCAAGAGACAGAGATACTTAAAAATACATAAGTAGTAGGTTTGCATTTCACACTGACAGCAATAGGAAACCACTTCAGAATTTTAAGCACAGGAGTAGAATATACCAGATCCTCTTGTGTTTTTAAAACATTCACCACACACGGAATACAGTGTGAAACAGAAAAGGGACTTTGGTAGCAATGCAGGCGACAGATGGAAACTTGGCAGTGTGGAGAACTGAGATATGTAGGAGACAGAATAAAGAACTTCTGTTGCTTGAATGGATAAATATAAGGACAGGATGGGGTAAGGGAGAGGAGGAACATGAGAGGGCCGTGGAACCAGAAATCCACGGATGGACATGGTGAGGTTTTGTGAACACCTACAGGTGAGCCAGCAAGAAAAACTCACTATTGAGACCCACCGCTGGCTTTCCGTGCAAATATAGCAGGTTGACTGGGACAGGGTTTTTTACTTTTGCCCCACGTACAGTAACATCAATACATGTAATTCCATTGAATTAAAGAGCCAAGATTGCATTCCTTTTCCTCTCCTGCTCTTCTCCTCCTGCCAGCCTCTAAGAAATCTCTCAAGGACCCTTCAGTTTCCTGAAGGTGACAGATAATAAATAGAAAGAGTGTTGACTGAGATGAAATACTGGTGTGCTACCAAACAGACCCCTAACCCGGCGAAGACTGTACATTCAAATATCTTTCTTCAGTTTGGTTTTGTCCTTATTGTCATTAGCTGATCAGTACAAAGATCCCAGAATGTCGTAGATGGGGAGAAGAAAGACAGTAGGGAATTGCTGGTTTTGTGTTGGGTAGCTTGCTGGTAATCGTTTTATGTTAGCTATACATATTTAATACTTGTTCATGATTCTCTTTTCATCAAATACAAATGTGTCTTCTTTCAAGTTTGTCAACTCTGGCCTTAATCACGGCGACAGATTCCTTTTTTAGGCCTTAAACTCAAGATTGAGTGGGAGGGAGATAAGCATCGTGTGCTTGGATTTGTGGTTATCAGCATTACTTCACTGTCATTAAAGACAATGTTTCATATAGTTCTCATCACTTTCAACCTGTGAATGTCATTCTGGAATTGTTTATGCTTGGATAAACTGCAAGTTCCTGACCTCTCACCAAATAAATTGGTTAGATATTGTTCCTACAGTGCACAATCCATGAGGCATTTCCTTTAGATAATGCTTTTGTGAATTAGTTTCAATTTACAATAGGAAATCATAGGCACTATTTGATGAATGCAAGTAATTTGAGATTCCTGTTATACTATTTACCTTGTTTGCTAAATGGGAAGGCATGTAGTCTGGGCAGAGGAACAATTATAAATAATTTCTTAATAATTTGGAAATGGCACAGACTCAAGTCAAATTATGCAACAGCATTGGTAGAGTTGTACTGTTGAGAGAAAATTCCAAAAACAATGATGTGAAAAAGAATCTGTCAAAGTTAATATACAAGTTCAAAAGAAATATATACTAGAATAGAAGACTGAATAACTTACCTCCAAGGGGAGGGGAAATTCTGGGTTCTGTCCTCACTCGTTCAGAGCCAAAATCAAAAGTCTGACTTTCTTCGCTGCTATTTCCATCCTCAATTCCATCAACAATTCTATTGAAAAGAATGATCAATTACATTCATAAATTCTAGTTGTGTCTAGAACACTTTAAAAATGTTTCCATTTAATTTTTAATGTTTATTTAAAATTTTATTACTAATGAAATAAATACCCTTATAAAAATAATGCTTTAGAACACAAAGTCCATTTTATATTTATAGCACAGCTTACTTACACTAATAATATTTCAGGCACTCGATAAGCTAAGCCAAATGGTTACCATATTGGATAGCATAGTTCTACTACAAGAAAAAAAAGAAAAAAGAAAATAAAGTCACCCGTAAGTTGCCACTGTGATCAACTTTTTGGCATATATCCTCAAATTTTTTGTGTGTAAATAAAAATATACTTTTGATGAATAGATGGAGGCTCATATTATATATAATTCTTTCTTTGCATATCTGATATATACTCCCTGTATTTAAAATTTGTTATTTGTTATTTTTAATTTTTGTAAAAATATAAGAACCAGAGAATTAGGCATTATTTTCAAATTAACCATCTCCAACTGAATCTCTGAATAGTTACTTTTTAATAAATTTGCTTTGGTTGCATCTTTCATTAATATTCACTCTTAATGATAATTTGTGTTTTTTAAAACTGAATTGTTATATCAGAAATATCACTTGATTTATGAGTAGAGCAACAAGTTTAAGTCTAGCTTTCAGTATTTAACATATCTGAAAAATTTGTTTACAATACAGAGAAAATTCTAAATTTCTAAAGGAAATTGGTACCTTTTGAAGAGACAAGGAGTAAAACTAAGCTTTGATCTTTTAAAATAAAGTAAACTAGAAAGGAAAACTCAGCTCCTCCTTTATTTCATGATTTCAGTTTGTTGCTCCCTCAAACATTCGGTAAGATGAAGAATTAAGAGAATAACACTGATAGACTTTACTCCATTTCTTTTACTTCCATTATAAGTATTTAAATTATAAAATCACAATGTAGAAAAGCCCAGTTAATAGGTAGAACTAAAAAAATCTGACAGGAGGAGGAAGGGAATGAGTCTTTTTGAAAATATTATTAAAAGCTATTTGTTCTCACACCATTCACACACCTGCCCACATACTCCAAATATTGCACCCAAAACTCAGGAAAGCCAAAGAATTCAGGCTGAGAACTTATGTAGCTGATAAACCCCCAAAACTGAGTAATTTGCTAGACATGTGCTGGTCTGTATTAGAGCTACTTTTACCGGGGAAGGAATTAGATGACGGAAACTCTTACCGGGGACTGAGGTCTGGGGGGCCAGCACTATTCAAAATGGAAAGTTGCAATTTGAAGTTCTTCTCTTTTCTTTTACCGTGGTTCGGAAGGTCAGTTTCTTGCTTGATTTTGGGCAAGTTCGAACTGGAGACTCTGATGGGTGAGTGGAAGGGCACTGTGCCTGAGGCCAGCTGTTTTAAGCTGTTTAAACCTAGGTAGCTTTTATTGTTTCCAACCTTCTTGCTGTGTGAAGAGGGTCCTCTTGTGTAGATGGGAGAGAGAGAAGCTGTTTCTTCTTCTTCTCCCTCCTCCTCCTCTTCTTCATCTTCCACAATGGATGGGAGTCTCTTGTTGATGCTGCCATTTCCCTTGGGCTCTGACTAAATCGGAGGATAACAAAGATTAGTGTAGATTATAGAGGCTTCTGAAGAGCTACACTATTTATGCTGGAGGTCCCACTGAACAAAGTCAAATCCCTTTGAGGATTTCATGGAAATCAAAGTCTTTGAGGGTGTTGCTACTAGTTTTTCAGGTGATAAAATAGTCTCTCACTGATCTGAAGGTTCATCATTTTTGTCTTCCTGATTTTAGCCCCCAAACCTTTGCTACATCTTTTTAACCGTCCCAGTGGGAAAGCTGTATGAAAGGTGCATTTTAGAAAGTTTGCATATAGATTTTAGTCAGCTAGTTACATGTAATATATGATGCTATGCTCTTAAGAGTCATTATACTCAAATGGATGTACTTTCAGGACATACTCGTAAGTGAAATAAATAGGTCACAGATTTGTAAGTATAGTATCTTTTCTCTAGTACGAGAAGCAAGATGTAAATGAGCTCTAGAATATATGGTAGATATTGTGAAATAGAAAATATTCAAGGGAAATGAAGTGTTAGGGTAAGTAACAACAAGAAGAAAAAATATGATGGTGATTTTAAAAAAAGGAAACAAAGCTTATGTATATAGGAGGCAGGGTGGAGGAATGGGGAAAAATGAGAATTAAATTGTCTCACATCCTGGTACAAATTCTCTGGTTTGTGTGTGATCATGATGTGTGTGTGTGTGTGTGTGTGTGTGTGTGTGTATGGTACCAATAAAGATTCAAATTAAAAAAAAAAAGAATAAAGACATTTTCAGTTCCAATGAAGGGTTTTGGGCTTTGGTTGTTAAAATTATATGGTCTTACTGGAACTTTATAAAATAGAAGTCATTCAGCAAAATCGTATTACCCTTTAAGAATAACAGTCTTTTCTATTTGGATCACATTGGTGAGAAAGCGACGAAGCATCTCAACTACTGTGCTTCTTGCTCTCCGGGTCTCACAAGTCACTAACAAGAATCGGAACAAACCGGGTCTGCTCCCTCTGAAGCGCTTGGGAAAGGAGGTGAAAAACGATCTTGCCCAAACCCATTCTAGGACCAGTCTTAGTTAAGAAGAAGGTGAGAGGATGGGGAGAGACAGTTGAAGCGCTGATGGAGAAACAGGGAAAGGAAGGCAACAGAAACTAAGTAAGGGGTTCCGACCAAAGTCAGTGTAATAATGTTTCTTGGTTTACTTCAGACATGGCATCTCCAGAGATGGCCAGAGGTCAGCTGATTCCAAAATGTGGGTTCATTTTTCTATGTCTTACTTTTTAAAAAGTGTCATCATTTATGCCTGACTATTAAAATTTAAAATATAAATTATATTTTAAAACAAAAATATAAAAATAAAAATGAGATTAAATCTGAAAATCCCTAAGGTTACCATATAAATCTCTTGTGTTGTCATGGTCATGACCTTAATGGGCAGCTGGTTCATTGCTGTATTTGGATATTGCTCTAATAGTTGTAATAATGGGTACAAAAAATAATCGTTACTGACAGACAATATTTTACTTAACAGGCTGTAACTGATAAGTGAAATGGATGGTGTACTCATGAATTTTTTTGCATATATTTTAATGGCTCCAAATTTCTGAAGCAAGAGGTGCTCCTCGATTCTTCAGCTAGATAATGATTGTTTTAATTACTAGTGAAGCCTTAAGTTCTTTATTGAGATAGTTTGGCGTTGATTTTGTTTGTTTTGTTTCCCCTACGCGACAGTTAAATGACCCTGTCAATTTGAACAAGAAACATCCAACTGAATTGGCTCAGTATAGTTCCGGGTGTGGCTGAGGGATTTCCTGAAAACAGAAGATCCACCCCGAGTGTGAGTGACACCAACAAAGAGACTTGCAATCTAAATGGAGCAAAAAACAGGAACAAGAAAGGAATGCTCGCTTCTGTTTCCAAGAGGAGCTCCCGTCTTTGCCCTCACTTTAGAGCTCCTCTCCTGACTTCCGGCACAGCCTCCTCCGCCCCCGCACACAGCCGACCTCCATCCTTCTGCTGCAGACCCTCTGCCTTCCTGCTGCGGGCTTGCACGGAGCACTGCAGTGAGCTCCAGGCCTTAGGCGAAGTTCCTCTGACCTCCGGCACAGACAGCGCTTCTGCGCTTTTCCACACCTGGGTGGCCACTCTAAGCCTATCTGGTAAATTGTTATGTATTTGTATACTTTGCATTAAATGTTTCTCTAATAAGCACTGACTGATACTTCCCAGCATTAAAAACTCTACATTTTAATAGAAATTGGACCCACATGGAATTTCAGGGAAACATTTGTAGACTAGCTCCATGAAATAGAATCGTTAGCTAAATTAGCTAAAGGTACAACTGTGCAAACTTATCAATGAAATGAAAAACCACGAATACATGTTCTGTTTAGACTTATTCATGTCTGCTTTGACATTTAATTTTTTTTAAGGTAGCCTCTATTGGCTCTCAATAGAATCTTTCAACTTATAACCTATCCAATGATTGTAGTTCCACGAAGAAAATGAACCTCAACCCAAATTTTACAGAAAAACATGCTTTCAGAAGTTAAAACTGGTGTGTTATTGGGAGGGTTCTTTATCTTTATAGTTTCGTGAAAGGGTTAGGGATAGAAAGCCCAGTTCACTTCAGGAGCAAGGGGAACAGTTCACAGTGCAGTGAGGAGAGGCTACTGGGGGAGGAGAAGTGAAACATAAAGATTATTTTGTGTCCTGTTTTTTGATTTTTTTTTTCCGGTACCAGGCTCTTGTGCATCCAATGTAGGCATGTACCATTTGAGCTAAATCCTTCTTCATTTTGTTTTTTGATGGGGAGGAATTTAGTGAAGGTGAAAAAGACAAGAACAGCTAGCTCCAGAGAGCAACCTGATCAAAAGCACAGAGATATTCAAGGAGGTTTAAAGAGATTGTTCAATGTAATATTAACAGTAAACACTATTTCCCCCTCCTCCTTTTGGTAAATTATCAATATCTTCACAAGGTATAATTTGAGTCTTCTGTATTTGTGTCTTCTATGTATGAAAGCTGTTGAATTCTGCTGGAAAAAGGATGAACTTTGAAGCAGAACTCAGAGTGCAACAAGAAATGGAGTTCTTCAAGTCTTTCCTGTCATAGGATTATTGTAGTTAATAAATCTGACAACTGTTTCTATAAAGGTAGAGGGAACTTCAGAGTTGGGAATGTCTTAAGAGTTAGATTACTTTCAGCAGCGCTCCACACCATGGTTTTAGACATTTCAGATACTTGTGAAAAACTGGATCATTAGGATTTTAATCTAAGATGTTCTCCCCAAATCTATGTGCTCACTTGTGTAAATACCATATTATTTCCCTAGTGTGAGAAACTGAACGTGTAAAGTAGGTCCAAAATGTATAATAGGTATTGTGAAATAGGAAGAAAATCTTCAAAAGGGAAGGAGAACCGGGGGGAGGAGAGCGAAGAAGGGACACAAAAAATTGGAGGTAAAAAGGAGAAAGAAATGAAAACAAAACTTAGGTATATAGGGAGTGGAGGGGCTGGAAGGAGGGAAGGAAAATAGGAAAAATAAGAAGGTATATAATGTATAGGTATAAATTTTTAGTGACGAATGTGAAAATAATGTAATTAACATGTACCAATAAACTCAATTTAAAAGTCTCATGTATTCAGAGGTGGGCCTTTTTTAAACATTGGTTTTATTGGTACATTTTATATACACATTATGATCACAATCAACATTGAGAATTTGTGCCAGTGCGTGACACAACTTCTCATTTTTCTCATTCCACTGCCCTCCACAGTCCCCACCACCTATACACAGAACCTTTGCTTCCTCTTTTAACCATCAAATGTTTTCTTTCCTTTCTTTACCCGCCCTTGCTCCCTCTTTTCCCTTCGAATATTTTCTGTTTCACAATAGCTATCATACATTTTAGAACTCATTTACACCTTCAGTTTCTCAAATCAGAAAAAAATATAGTCTTTGCACATCTGTATCCTACTTATTTCACTTATGAGTGTCAGAGTTGGGACTTTCGGGAGATGATTGGATCTTGGGGCATTCTATGTTCATTACCGGATTAATCCGTTAATGAGTTTATAGATGAATGTGATATTGGGAAGTGGGACCCCAATGGAATAGGTAGATCATTGGAAGTTACATTTGGACAGTCTTTCCCTCTCTCTCTCTCTCTCTCTCTCTCTCTCTCTCTCTCTCTCTATATATATATATATATATATATATATATATATATATATATATGCACACACACACACATATATCTAGATAGATCGATATAGAAATGTATATATATCAATCTAGCTAGCTCTTCTCTCTCTGCTTCTAGACATCATGATGTGGGCCACTTTTCTGCGCCATGACCTTCTGCCATAAGTTTCTGCCTGGAAAGAGACTAACTATGGACTGAGACCTCAGGAACTGCGAGCCAAATAAACTTCTTTAAGCTAAAGGAATCAGGTATTTCGATCCAGCAACTCAAAGCCGACAAATGTTTATAAGAAAAACCTGGTTATCACTTTTAAGCACAATGAAAATATTTACAAAATCAATACCTCAGGACATTGCTACTCTTGACAGGATTTGGTAACATACTATACTGTAACAACTGTAAAACACTTCCAAGAGAGAAGCATTTCAGTTCTTCTTTCTAGCCCAACTCATGAAAGTCACTCACTGTATCTGTTATTGGAAGTAAATTAGAAAAAATGAAAATAAGAGACAAATGTATTGGAAAAGCTCCAGATATTAGGTAAATGATTCTTTTTCTAAAAAAAAAAATCCATACCTGTGAGACTGTAGATTTGTTTGATAATCTTGATATCACCTAAAAGAAAACAGAAAGGTTTTAGCAATCATGTAAAACTTGCTTGGTGACTTGGGACTGAACTAAAAGCAGGAGGCAGCACAGACTGAAGAATTTTCGGGGGATGCATGTTTGTGGAGGGCTATGCATCCACTTAGGTGAACTAAAGAAGAGAAAACACCTGTGAACATTCCTGAACCATCTTCTCCATCCCACCCTCTAGGGCTTCTATTGGTCAGTGTGTGTGATGAAGAACGAAGCAGCAAGTTGAATGTCTACTCTAAGGTACCACACCCAGTGAATAATCATTACAATAGTGAGCATTTTGGCTATGTTTTCTACTTGATTCTTCATTCTCTCTCCTTTACTTTTTCTTTCTATTCCTCATTCCCATTTGCATGTTCTCTTGTCTTTCCTGATTTTTTTCCTTTAGCTGTGTGAAAATTGATATCTATGGAATCTTTTTATTGAACATTATTTTCTATTTATTTATCTTCCCTTTTTGCTTGAGTACTAGTGGGAGATGAGATTTTCTTCCTGTCTCATTTCTTTTATTCATTTGATACTCCTGTGTACTAGGTTAAATTTACTAGGGGTTTGCACTCCTGTTTAATTGAATCTAAAATCCCATCAGTTGCAAAATAGAAAGAAGTACTGCTAATCAATTGTGATGTGCTGTGAATTGTTAGGCAGTTTTCAGTTTTAGAGTTGCCAAAATGTGTGTGTGTGTGTGTATGTATATTTTAAAATCACTTAAACTTGGATTTCAGAACACAACTTATATAACCATTGTACTACGGTATTGTATTTATTATATTTAATACATACACTTTCCATGAACTACAAAGGAGCTCTGAAAATTGTGACATGTCCTAAAAACGTGTTTCTAGTATCATCCACATTTGTTGGCCTAATAATCCTTTTTCATTTTAATGTGGTATTAGATGCCATAAATTAGTATAATTTTATTCAAATGTAAAAACATGCACTTGAAAATGATCTGCTTAATAAACCATACATACATGGTAATTCTGTCAACCTCTCATCCATTTTTTTTCTGGATGATTGAAGAAATAGATCTGTTATTATTTATATAAATATGAGTCATTATTCTGTGCAAATGTATGTTTCATCAATGTTTAATTTTATCAAAGCAGTCAACCCATTCTACATCTGCTTTGTTGCTTAAATATGCATTAATCAGAAACATTTTAGACATCAGTTTTGTAATGATTTCCTAAACAGTGACAAATAAAACAGCTGAATAATTAAAAATGTGAAAAATAAAACAAAATTATGATGCTCTTGTTACCAAGTAATAGACATGAAAATGTGTTTAGCAAAGTCTTTCTGTTAGAACTTTGGTTAGAGAAAGAACATCACAGTGGAATTCAGAGACTCTGGAAACCTCTCCATCAGAGATGTCCTTACAACGGGGAAAGAGTGAGATAGCAATCGCACCATCTTCTGACCTGACAGTGCTCCCAGCTTCCTGGCTTACTACTACTATAAAGTCTGTTGAGCTACTGTGCTCTAAATTGTTTGCCACATTGGTAGTTTTCAAACATACATGTGCACATGAATCACTTAGCGATCTTGGTAAAGTGAAGGTTCTGATGTAGGAGGTCAGGAATGGGCCTGAGATTGTAAATTACTAGTGCTGCTGGCCACAAGGCAAACTTAGAAGAACAAAGTCACATAACTAACATCACAGTTAATATCATCCTATCGCCTACTAATTAACTGTCATGTAACAAGCATTCTAATCCATGTTTCCCAGGTGTTATGTCTGTTTATCTTTCTTGCAGTCCTATAAAGTTATTTTTAATCTCCGATTTGCTGAAGAGGCGAGAAAGGCCTAGATTGAGCTGTGTCTTTGCTCAAAGTTTCAAGGTAGTAATGGACAAGGAGCAGGAAAATGAACATAAGTTGACACTTTTGCAGATAAAATATAAGAATATATTTAAAATGATTGGAATGCAATATATTTTTATTTCTCTTGGTTATTTTTTGTCTTTGATTACCTCAGGTAATTCAACATCATCTTTTACCAAGCTTACTGATGGTTAAGAGACAAGTAGAATCAAGCAAACTTTATATATATATTATATATAAAATATATATTAAAATATATAATATATAATATATATTAAACTTTATATATAATTAATAATTTTTAAAATATAATCTATAAGTAACATTTTTATGCAGTGTCAATCAGATATGTTTAAAGAAAGTACCATAAGATATTAATTCTGATAACTAACATTTCCACTGATCCAGATTCTGTGAAATCCATGGAATATTTGTTAAATAGAAACTCAGGATTTTAAAGCTAACTGCGATTGGAGACTCTCTGCCACAGTGACTTCCACACCTAGCAGATTTTTAAAAATGTTGTGAGAAGCTTTCTTTAAAAAAATGAGTGTGTTAACCACAGTGAGTGAATCTCTTTCAATTATATTGATTTACCATAATGTATGCTATTTTAAGAAAAGTAATTAAGTAAAAAATATTGGGAGGATAGAGGAGCTTAAGAGGAGAGGACAATAGGAAAGATAAGAATCAAGATACATCATGTACAGGTACAAAATCTCAATGATGAATGTGATTATAAAGTATACTTAAAAGGTACCACTAAACTCAACTAAAGATAAACAAAAAATATCCTCACAAAAGCTTTCTTCTCCACCTAAATTGCTCTATTATTGTGTTCAATGGGAAGGCAGGGAGGAATTTTAAACTAGTATGGAGTCAAAGAGTGAGGAAAAATATTTTTTCAGTTCTATAGTATCTGCTTCAAAAAAGCAAAAGAAATTTCCATGTTTTTTCAAACTAGGGGGAGAAGTTTTCAATATTCTACTATTTACCTTTAATTGCAAATGGAAATAAAGTATAATAGGCATGTGAATAGTAACTTTAGATTAGAAAAGTGCTAGTATGTCCTCTAATGTGGTCTATACTCTTTTGGATGAAGATATTTCCGTGAGCCTTTCATAGCCTCATACCTGACCATGGCCATTCAACTCATTTTCTCCTAAAGTTCTTATATTCTTAACAGTTGATTTTTTTGCTATTAGAATTTCTACCAATTTTTTTTTTGAGAGGAAGTTCTTTGACTTCTTTTATCTTTTCCCCTCATTTAAGTGCCTCTGAATTTTCACAGATGGTACCATGGTCACCTGGTGTGGGGCTCAGTCTTTCACAGAATGGTAATCCTCTAGTTCTGGCAGATTTTGAGGTGTTTTTTGGTAGTAGTGAGGCATTATTTCAGCTTTGGTTAGGAAACTTTCTATGCTTTTAAATTTCTCTCAAGAGGCTACACAACAAGAATTTGACTAATATTAATAAGAAGGAAGCTCATCTTAATGGAACTTGCAGATTGGACCTGTGATCTTAAACTACAACTTCAGAGGGCCCATGTGGCAAGGAAGTTAAGAATTGATCTTTGTTATTTACTTGATACATAAATCAGAATTTATAAGCTGTTTATGAGTCTGCAAATGTTCTCTGGACTCTGGAATGTCATGAACTTAAAGTGACCTGGCAGGGACATTACCTACAACTGAATAATCGAGTGGGAAGAAACGTGAGTTATGAGGCTCTATATTTTGGGTCATGGTATTTTCTGCTTCATTAATAATGACATACTGATTAAGACACAAACCAGATTGAAGGAGCATGTACCCTCACTCAGAAAAAGGCATTATTTCCTATTTTATCTTGTTCAGCAGTTAGTAATATAATCACTATTGATGGTTGAGAAGAAGACAGTAAGGATGGAGCAAGCTCTTTAATAATCCCATAATTCACACAAAGAGTCTACTCTTGCAAAGCCAGAAATAATTGTCGTATACTAGGTATGTAGCAATTAGACAGGTCTCATTTTATCTCTAATCATTTTTCCCTCTCACTGACTAAAGTGGAGATGCCAAATGGTAGCAAATGACCCCAATGGCAGGTGGCAGTTGGGGAGAGGAAATGAAAGCTTCTAGGGATTATATAGGCTTTGAATAACAGAGCATTAATTTTCAACTAAGCCTGTCTGGTATTTCTCCAAGTCCTGTTAACTTTCAACTGTGTAACTTTGTAAGCACATTAAATGGGTAAATAGTAAGGCTAAGGTAACAATAGCTCTACATTTCAGTGGCGTAACAAAAAAGAACTTTATTTTCTATTGCACTTTAATGAATACCAAGCAGTTCTATAAGAAGTGCTTAGGAGTTAAGATTCTTCTATTTTGCAGTTCTGCCACGATGTGAATCAAGATTTTACTGGTGTCACTCAACTGGAAGCGTGGGACAATGGATATGCATGCCGCTACCTTAGCTGCAAGTGATATGTCGCATTCATTTGTACCCCAGGGGCCAGAATCCATTTCACAGTCACTGGTAATCAAAAGAAGCCACCTTTTAAAATAATGATAATAACTAGAGTGATTTTGAGAAGTGAGTTGTGTATATGACTGAGCAAATCCTGGAGACCCAAGTGTCATGTTAAAGGAAATACAGTAAGGGA
Source organism: Thryonomys swinderianus (assembly GCA_004025085.1). Lineage (NCBI taxonomy): Eukaryota > Metazoa > Chordata > Mammalia > Rodentia > Thryonomyidae > Thryonomys > Thryonomys swinderianus. The sequence continues at coordinate 49,654 of PVIC010003613.1, read as the reverse complement.
AGCGAGAGTCATTAAAATATAATTTAATCTTTTAGTGTGTTTTGAAAGACCCACAAATTGGATACATTTGATAACTCATAGTGAGATTTCAAAAAGTCTCCCTCTTTATGGTGTTAGAAATGTTTTCTCTTTCTCCTATTGACTCTCATTTCTCTAACTGAAACTCACCGGATTTCTTCTCCTCACTGTCTCCCTCTGGCCATAATGGCAAACATTCCTGCAAGAGGTTACAGTTGAAGGTTGTCGTGTCTTTCTGGTTTCTATTTTCAGCAGAGACATAAAGCATTTGGAATTAGCTGGGCAATGTAAACTTCTTTTTACTTCAACCTCATTATCCACAAGGAATTCTCATATAGAATTATTATGAAAAAGTCTTCATATTATTAAATCTATTACATGTTTGGCTCAGTGTCTGGCATAATCATGTTGATAAATGTTAATTATAATTTATTAATAGATGCATTATGAATACATATTTATATGGGTCATAGTAATCACGACATTCCTACAGATGGGTTTTTTCCAATCTGAAATTAACCATATATATATATATATATATATATATATATATATAGGTTTTCCAGTCTGAAATTAACCAATTTGAAATTAATTTATATATACATATAAAATGGGCCACATTCTTCTTCAACACTAGGTTTTTCCAAATGAATCTTGTGGCAAAAGGAGCACACTTGTCTTTGCACAACACTAGATGGAATACTTCGTATTAAAAAATGGTTTGGTGTTCTATTTTTTTTCTTTCTCAACTCTACCTGCTTCATTTAAAGAAAGTAACACATTTTCAATAAGACATGACAACATGCACAAATTAATTCTAGCATAGTTACCTCTGGATGATGTACAAGTTTTGGGATTGAAAAAAAAAAGCCTCAAAGCATGCCTTGATATTTATTTGAAAGCATGGCAAATGTAGGCAAGTTCTGAAGAGGGTTATTTACTAATATTTGATTCATATGGTCCTCAGAAGAATGCATGTAAGTACACTCTTATGTGTAGAAAATGCACCAGAAATTGTGTAGCAATAATACAAGAGTTTTAAAGATTTCAAGTGTAAGAAGCCATTTCCCAAAACAGCCATTGGGAAGTTCAGCAGGGTAATCTGAGCTAAAGGAGTTTACGTGGTTTAAGCTTGTTATGTTAAACTGAATCCCGTGCCCCTGGTGACCGGCTTCTAATTGAGGCCCAGTGGCTCCTGATTCCTCTGTAAAGTCAGCTACTGTGTAATTGTAAGGAAGCACAATAGCTGGTTTGAAGATTTTTCAAGATACCCACTGAGCACTTTGGTTTCAAATTGGGTCTGCTAAGAAAGACGCTCAACTTGGGTGAGGAGTTTATATACCCCAACTTCCAATAGCACTTTAAAAGTTAATGTGACGTGTTTAATATGCTGCCTAGGAATCCCACTCTCAGTTGTACACTGTGAAACAAAATTTGAACAGCCCTATGTGTTGAAAATGGTATTTGAAGCAGCAAACTGAAAGGAACTCTTTTGCTCATTTGAACTGTGATGCCGTGGTTAAATCCAATGAGCCACTTAGAAAATGGAAGGAGATCGTGGACAGGACTGCGATGGAGAGGGGTTTCCAGGCATCCTCTACATGGCCCAATACATAAAATTTTTGCTCAAGAAATCTTTGAATTTTCCTTGAGAAACATTATTCATCACAGCATTAGTACTTTTATAAAACATTCAGTGACTTCTAGAGAATGAATTTCTCACAGTCAAGATGAGGCAAAGCTAGTCCTATGTTATGAACCTATTCTAATGAAAGTTGATATTTGATGAATCATTATGAGGAGACTATTGAAAAATTATATATTGATAAAATAAGTCTGTGAGAATTCATAATGGGGTTATAAGACAGTGAAGTGTAGAAATGAACATGTTTGATTGGGTATTTTTTTCTACACTATTAGAACTCCTGAGAAAGAATTTTCCAGAACTAAAATTATGTCATAAATATGATTGCTACATCCTGATTTTCCTCTCTAGTTCTCTTTCCCAGTATTGTTTCTCCCCAAAGGATTTTATTGTATGTTAGGAGAAATAATTCTTTAGTTATTAACATAGTATTGTATTTTCTCTCTCTCTCCCTTCCCCTCCCCTCCCCCCTCCTTTCCTTTCTTTTAAGCCTGGATCTTGCTATGTAGTTTAGGCTGGCCTAGAACTTGCCATGATACTTATGCCTCAGCCTTCCAGGCACTGGGATTGCAGGTAGGTACCATCATGCCCAGCTCTATTTGTTTTCTTTTCATATGTGCATTTTATTCAGGGAAGAGATTTGTGGGAAGGAGGAATGAAGCACTGACTTTTCCTAAAACTATACTATAAAGTCAGACTTTTAGAGTTAGCACATGGCAACCTGATTACAAAACTCTCATTTTTGAGTTTGGGGAAATTCACAGTGATATCTATTGAGAAGCTCCTCTCTATACAAAGGCGAACAATAAACAGGGTATATCCAGTTTGAATGGGTATAAATTTTTATAGCAAATTTGAATTCACTTTGAATTTAAGTCCTCTTGTATTATAGGACCCCTTACTTGATTCATTTATCTTTAGATTCATATGAAGGGGTTATTTTCTTAAGAAATCATATGAAATATAATAATACAGTTCTCTTTAGAACAAACTTTCCATTCTAAAATTTAAGGTAATTTCTCTTCTGGCAAAATACCAACAAATGTGAATAATGAGGGGTAAAGAAAAAAAGGTGATGGTAATAAAAAAGGGAAACAAAACTTAAGTATTTAGGGGGTGGGAGGTTGTGGGGTGGGTAGGGGAATGGGAAAAAATGAGAATTAAATTGTGTCATATACTGGTACAAATTCCCAATATTGAGTGTGATCATGATATGATGTATATATATATATATATACACACACACACACACACACATTGTACCAATAAAGTTTTTTTTTTTGAGACAGGGTCTCGCTTTGTAGTTCAGGCTGGCTCGAGCTCACTATGTAGCCCAGGCAAGCCTTGAACTCAGCAATCCTCCTGTCTCTGCCTCCCCAGTGCTGGGATTATAGGCGTGAGCCACCACGCCCGGCCCAATAAAGATTTTTTTAAAAAGTACAGACAAATGACCCTAATGGAGGAAGGCTGTATTCATGCCCACTTACACAAATGTTTGCAAACCAATTTCAGCTCTTCAACCCTCCAGTCTATTGGACCATATTGTGCTCGTTCACCTGTTTCTTTGAGGGTTGTAGGGAACCTCTAACGTTGGGTTCTTTGGAAGACAATTCTGGCCTTAGTTGTGTATGTATCGCATCTACTACTTATTGTATATAGATCCTCATTTCTTGTTCTGAGAGAATCCGGTTTGTTTTCCTTCCACATAGGGTGCTCGAATTTTTATTATCAAGATAAAAGAGTGACTACTGGGTTTAAAGAAAAAAATGTAAACTGTATAATCTAGACTATAAATATGTTTCACTAGCATTAGTCAGACCTGGGACCGTTTATGAATGCTGACAAAATGCAGTGACACAGATCGGTCACCATATGCTCTGCTTTTAGAAACCTCGATCTTAACTATAGGAAATTCATGTGGGATTAGCACGTCACTGCGAGCTTAGCATCTTGCAGATGTTTGCCTCAGAATTTTCCTTAATCATTTTCCTCAATGACATGGAGCCCAAATCTTTTAAATCCCAAATCATTTGGCAGAAATGTATCTTTCTAGGTCCCTCCACCCTTACAGAGCCATCATCACTACGTGCTTGCCCTCTGATTCATACTTCTGGGGTTCTTCAGTTTGTCCCCTAAGTCAGCATCTTGTTTGTTTAACATCCCTGACTCTGGCTGCTCTTTCCTCTACTCAGAGCTGGCGTCCTTTTAGTGTTCCGGGCTGCTGGTGAGGAAAGAGACGCCTAAAATCTGATCAGACCGGAGGCCTCCAGCTCTGCCTGCCAAGCACAGCCTGTGCTGTGCTGTAAGCAGACTGTCTCGGCCATATGTCCTCCTCTCTGCCATCTACACTCTTAGGGAACTCCACAGGGAAAGCACCATTAAAGATGTTTATCCCAGGATTTTGTAATTTGTTTCTAATTTCATTTTAATTTTCCCCAATTTAGCTCACTGACAACAGGTTAAATCCTACTACCCCGCTGACTTTATGCTAAAACAGCTGAGTCTAGGTTTAGGATTGGAAACGTCCACTATAGCAACATCCCATATTACCAAGGATAACCTGTGAAGCATTGTTAGACTTGCACAGCCTCAAACATTTGAAGAACTATCATTGATCCTTCAGAGTTATTTGAACAAGTCACAGGGAGCCAAATTCTTAAACAAATAGCAGAATAAAATCACATATATATATATATATATTTTTTTTTTTTTTGAGACACGTTCTCGCTTTGTAGTTCAGGCTGGTCCTGAGCTCACTATGTAGCCCAGGCAAGCCTCGAACTCAGCAATCCTCCTGCCTCTGCTTCCCGAGTGCTGGGATTACAGGCGTGAGCCACCACGCCCGGCTAAAAATCATACTTTTTAAAAAGTCCAACAGGTGCATAGTTACTTGCAAACTGACAGAATTGTGTATAAATATTTAAATTCAAAATATTGCTTCTTTTGCATATCCTCAATCCCTCTACATCAGTGTGTGTGTGTGTATGTGTGTGTGTGTGTGTGTGTGTGTATGGTTATATACAAGAAGAAATGAAAAAGTGTTTGTTGACAAATGTGGTGTGTTCCTAGTCTTAAAGAGATTTTTACTTATTTTAATTCATAAGACCTCTAATTTCTTATGAGGATAATAGTGAGGCACAAAAAACCTGAAATGTTATTTTGTAAATTTGAAGCAGAGGTGGAATAGAGATTTTATAAATTTATTCTTGAAAATGGGGCAAGAGGAGGATGAAGAACAATGATGTATTGTTCAGGAAACTGAAAAGCACTTACTTGAATGGGGAGAAATTCTCCCTCAGAGCTAGTTCATGGCTACAGGGTCATTTAATAAAAGGATGGATTTGTGAGCAAATAAGGACACAAACGCCAGGGGAAAGAATAAGTCAAACAGCAGGAGGACAGCAATTTTGCTGTCTTACTTGTTCCTTTATTGATGACATATGCTTCCTGAAATACTTAGTCACAGTGAGTTTTTGATGAGCCATACCAAGTAATAGAATTATGTTTAAAAATTAAAGTCAACATCATCCTGGAAATTCAGTATATTTTCTACTTTAAGCATATCTGTAGGAGACAAACTCTTTGTCTCGGCTTTTTGACAGAGTGTTTAGTAAATAAATGTATTGAGTTTATATTTGAAAGAGGGGGTTTGATCTGATTTTTATACTTTTTGATTTTTGCACTGATTCTGTAATGTCAGGCAATGAATATCTTTGAGATACATAATTCCCTAGTAAATACATAATCTAAGCTCCCAGGGATGGTGTAAGGATTAAAAGCTTGATGAGGTAACATAAATGAAGCACCTCATCTGTAAAAAAATAATGGTATGTATTGGGCTCCTTTCCTCCCCATAGGCAGTAGTGGTGTGGCTCACCTTACTGTTTGATTGACAAGAGGAACTAAATCTTAATGAAGTACACCTGGATTTATCCACTGAATTGTGTTGGAAATACATGCCTGGTGGTATTTTTCGGTGATTTTACCCAAAGGAAGTCCACTCAGGCTGCGCATAACCCACTTAGGTCATATATCTAACGAATCATTAGGTGTTTAGTTTTGTAAGTGAACAAAGTTTCTTTTTCCCTCCAAACAAGTCAATATGACTTTATGGTATTTATAATTAAAAGGAAAATAGTTTTATTGGATAATTAAAATAGTTTAGAGGATAGTATATAAGAACCCTAGCATTCTACTATTCTGTGGACATAGAAATCATAAAATGTATACACATATGCATAGCCATGTATGTGTATGTGTATAAATATAAACAGTATATGCATGTATATATAGGTACATATATACACATGTATATAGATATATGAATTAAATTCCAAAAAATGTTCATCAAACACGTAGTACTTTGTACTAGCAATTCCACTAGGAACAACATTATAAAGCTGAATAAAATATAGTTATTACTCTCAAAGAGCCTGTATATATACAACTGAGTTCTCTACTTGGTTGAATTTTACAGCTGATTTTTTAAAAACTGAAATATTGAAGAATAGCATACAGGAAAAAAATCGCACTAGTCACAGTGTGATGAATTATTAAAAAGTGCTATGGTTCATTTCCTTACATACTTCTCCTGGCCTATGAAGCTGCTTTTTTTTTTTTTTTTTTTGAGACAGGGTTTCACTTTGTAGTCCAGGCTGGCCCTGAGCTCACTATGGAGCCCAGGCAAGCCTCGAACTCAGCAATCCTCCTGCCTCTGCCTCCCGAGTGCTGGGATTACAGGCGTGAGCCACCACGCCCGGCTATGAAGCTGCTTTTACTGTGGAAACATATTTTCAACCATTGCTCCATTAACCTATTATCTAGTGGCATTCAGTGCTCGTGGGACAAAGGGTCTCAATTTATAACTTTGTTCCAGTTTTATCAAATTTAACATTAAGTGTCAATTGTCTTTGGAGTTAGGTGGAGCAGGCGTTCCCGAACTTCTGAAACCTGAGCCACGCCCCGGAACGTCACGTGGAACGAGGCCCCGCCCTCCCACCAGCAAGGCAGGTTTGAGAAGACCCAAGGAATGAGCAGCAGCAAGTTTTTCACCCTCAGAAAGTACGTGCAAGTGGAGCCCGGCCCGTGTGTGGGTACGGGTGCCCACAGGCAAATCTGAAAGCTCTTATTTCAGGCGGAACATCTGCTGTTCCTCGCAGGATGGAAACAACTAGGGAAGGAAACAAACACTTTCTGGTCTCGCTTATGAGACAGCAGGTGGCTTCATTTTCCTCTACCCTTCCCAGTCAAACTCATCTCCCTCTCCCCCTAAGGAGCTCAACAAATCTAATTGTTTACTGTTCAGTTTGAAAACACATGCTGAAGAACTCAGGTGGAATCAAAATGTGGTTTTCTCTTTGCAGGGTAACGTGACATGCTCTCTGATGGAGGACAGGCAACGACAGGAGAAGATCCTAGGAACAGGTAGCAACTATGGGACACTTTAAAGATTTTTTTGTGTTTTCTGTTTTACATGCTTTTATTTCAGTGTGCTACTAACGTGGAATTAGGTTCTATGCCAGTGTCGCTGAGGTACGATTGTACAGAGCACCACAGCGGTGTGACTCTCAGAGGAGACCCACAGTTCACACAACTGCCTGTTTTGCTTCCTTTGTTCAACCACAACCTCTGGCCACTCTTTTTTTTTTTTTTTTTTAGTGATTCTGTCTCATGCCAGCCCACAGGTTTGCCATGGAAACCACCAGCAGTACAGCGTGATCTCTTTCCTTTCTTGTTGCCCCCTCATATGCACAATAATTGATGAAACCAGGGAGGGCACTTAAGCTGAGTCACTCAAAATGTAGGAATCTAGAATCCACTAGGGGTCTGGTTTAATTTGCTGTGCACATCACGTGGGGGCCTGCTGTCTGCAGACGCTTTCTGCCATTTGCGTGAGGGGAAAGTGGTAACAACTATTGATAAAGGAAAAATGGAAAGAGGATAGAAAAGAAACGTTAAGAAATGGAAAGAAAGTTCTTCCAAGTTTGAGAACTAGATCGTGTATGTGTCTGACATGCAAGTTGTGTGTATGTATGTGTATGTTGTTGTTTGATTCGATTTGATACTTGAAATTTTTAAGTTCCTCTTGCCTTCACAGCTATATCTGAGTTATATTTCTATTGCTCACAGTCAATATTCTCATTCTAAATTATTCAAAAACTTACTAGGATTCTTTGGATGGCCTTTTCATTAATGCCCCACGCTATCTATCCCCTAAAATAAGAACTTTTAAAAAAGAAACTGTGTAGTTTGGGAAGGGATGAGGGTAACTCCTGTTGTTTGACAACTTTTGTCTCTGAAGCAGAGATGGAACCTCAGTGAGAAGAGGGGAACATGAATTTAGAATCCAGTAGTGTCCAACTGATTCAGTCCTCATTATTATTATTATTATTTTTTAGTAAACTGAGTTTCTTATACATTTTAGGAATACATTATAATCACATTCTTCATTGAGAATTTGTACTTGGGTGTGATATGTCTTGATTCTTATTTTCCCCATCCCCTGCCCTCCCTCTAACTGCATCCCATATACGTAAGCTTTGTTTCCTTTTTATCATCACATTTTTTCTTTCCCTTCGTTTTCCCCTGCTCCCACCCAGTGCTCCTTTGAGCATTTTCTTCCTATTTTACAATACCTGTCGTACGTTCTGGACCTCATGTACACCTTCAGTTTCTCACGCTAGAGAAACAGTACTGTATTTACACATTTGTGTTCTATTTATCTCACTTATGAGTAGGGCCTCAAGGTGCATCCATTAGTTATCGTGTCTCTAACTTATCATGCTTCGTGGCTGAGTGATATTCCAGGAAAAAGGAGACGAAACCAGTAACTGGAGAAAGTGAGGCAGTAGTCGCAGGTGATCACTGAGAGAAGCTGGGGCGCTAGGGCCACTGCGGCCAGAGGGGGCAGGCGTGTCAGGGAGCCGAAGGAGTCCGGCAGTCGCTTTCGCTTCCTGGGTGCCAGGAGCTGCAATGCAAGGCTAGGGTTCGGGGGTGCTGAATGAAGCACGGTCTCTTCCTCGAGGTACTGAGTTTGTCCCAGCCCCACTGAAGCCACTGAAAGACACCTCTGAGCGAAACAGTTTACAGCATGAAGAACGTGTTAGCTACAAGTACAAGTTCCAGGTTGTTACCTGCTGGGCTTCTCCTATTTGATACAGTCTTATGCATCATAAAAGTTTACAATAGGGGGCCGGAGGGTTAGCTCAGTGGTTCTGGCACCTGCCTTGCAAGCGCAAGGTCCTGAGTTCGATCCCTGGTAACCACGTATAATGCTGGGCGTGTCTCCACGCCCACCAGCAATCAACACCGCATACCACAATGCCGGATGTGGTGGCTCACGCCTGTCATCCCAGCACTCGGGAGGCAGAGACAAGAGGATTGCTGAGTTCGCGGCAGCTTGCCTGGGCACCATAGTGAGCTCAGGGCCAGCCTGAACTACAAAGCGAGACCCTGTCTCAAAAAGCAAAAAAAAAAAAAAAAAAAAAAAAAAAAAAAAAAAAAAAAAAAAAAAAAAAAAAAAAAAAAAAAAAAAAAAAAAAAAAGTTTACAATAGGTAAAACAATGTACTCTAAAATATTTTAGGGAAGTTTATTTTACTTCCTAAAGGATAATATTTTAAAATAAAACACTGACAAACAGAAAAATACCTACAGGCTTAAGATGGTAAGAAAGCTGACATGGTAAAATGCAATTTTTCAAGAACAATCATCACAGAAACGAGCAGTACTAATTATGTCCTCTCATCCCTGAGACTGTGCTAGCATGAGCACACCTACGTATGGGCTACTCTTCAAGAACTGAGTGGCTAGGCTGAAAGACATGATTTTTAAAATTATTACTATTCAGTCAATCATTTTTAAGAAAATTACTTCCAAGCAACCCAATTTCACTTCAAATTGAAACAGGGACTAGATTTAAACTAAGTCTCGTTTTTGAAAAAGTTGCCTTCTCAAGATATTCGTGAATTAAATTGTAAAACAGTCACACAGGCAACAAGAGTTATTGGCAAATTAATGATTTCAGTTGAAAGATCTAGTCAGTTTTGTTTTTAGGTAAGAGAAGAAGGACGGAGTTAAATCTCATTAGTATAGCACAGCTTAATTACACAAGAAATTGTGTAGCAATGTTAAGCAGTCTAAGTGGACCCAACTCAAAAATTCACGGTGTTTGGATAAACGCTTTTCCCAAGGATATTTGCATTTGAGATAGGGGTTCCCCCCCCCTTTTTTTTTTTGAGACAGGGTCTCACTTTGTAGTTCAGGCTGGCCCTGAGCTCACTATGGAGCCCAGGCAAGCCTCGAACTCAGCAATCCTCCTGCCTCTGCCTCCCGAGTGCTGAGATGACAGGCATGAGCCACCACACCCGGCAATGGGGTATGTGGTATTGATTGCTGGTGGGCGTGAGTCTCCACGCCCAGCATTGTATGTGGTTACCGGGGATCGAACTCAGGACCTTGCGCTTGTGAGGCAGGCGCCGGAACCACTGAGCTAAATATCTGGCCCGGGGATCCCTTTTAAAAACATGAAAAGATTCACCCTTGTGTGTTAAAGATATGGGATCCAGACCTAGACAGACATTCGGCTACTGTTAAGGTGAATACTGATTGGGGAATGTGAGGAAACAGACTCATCATGCACACTATAGACTGCATCGTAGACCCTACTTTTCAGTTTAGCATGAAGGATAGCGGATCCATGCATTACAATCCAACAAAGAGTTTTATAACCACAGGTAAACTATTTCACTAGATTCTGGGGTTTTCCACATTTAAATTCATTTCACTCCCTAAATTTGTAACCTTGTGACACAGGCAATGAAAGTGACATAATTTCAGAATGACTTAATGGTTAACAGTACTGTCTCTATTTTCTAGGAGAAAGTTACTGTTATAATAACTCATCTGTTCTGTAGGAAATGGGTATGTTACCTTAGTTTGGAAGGCCAATCTTCTTTCATCTTAACACTATATATTACATAGAACCACCTGAAAAAGAATATTACTAACGTTGCAAGCTATTTTTCCTATTATTCAGCTTAAGCTCAATGCATGGCTTTTGAAAACTTCTTGTTTTCAAAACTTAGAGGAAATGAAATAAATGCTGTTATTCAATTTAACTGTTTTCTTTCTAACATTACTGAGTGATGTTCCCTTTGGCTTTGTTGCTTCTGGGGGATATAATTCTACAATTCTCTTCACTTTCCATTTCAGACTCTACTTACAAGATATTTAGGATGATAGCATCAGGACTTTCTTCATTTTCTTAAAATTTCACATTGTTTCTAGGTACAAAGACATTCATCGATTCATTCGCCATGTATTAAATGCTAACTCTGTACTAGGCTCTGACCGCCGCACTGGGAATAGTAATGTAGAAGAAGAAAAAGCCTTCGTAGCTATTCTATTAGGAAAAGTGTCTATGAACAATAAAATACATAAATTAAAATAATTTTTGATCATAGTAAAGGCTCTTAAAAAGTAAACCATGGATCACGGGAGGGGGAAACCCCAGAGCAGGTGGTCAGGCAAGGCCAGAGAACACAGTGGCGCGGCAGGAAGGAGCCCGGAGGGAGGGAAAACAGGCCAGGCTGCTGGTGAGTATGGGGACCCGAGGTGGCACAGGCAGCTGCGAGAGGCGGGCGAGGCCGGGGGGCCAAGGACCTGGAGTTGCCGTCAGAAGTCTGGAGGGACTGAGGGCCGCAGCTAGTCACTGGCATTCTAAGCCATGAAATGACATGATCCATTCTATATTTGTCAGAGATCACCCCTATCATCTGGAGGGGAGGTGATGGGAAAGAGTAAGAGGAGAGGCCGCGAGAATTACATTTATTTTCAGTCATGATCGGCTGGCACGTTTCAGCGTCTACCGCACACAGATCCACATTGTGCACATGTACACGCATACACCCCTCCAGGGCCGTCGAGGCCAGGTTGACTTTTCCACTGGGCGATGGCTCACTCCTGACGGGGTTAAGCATACATCCCGCAGCTGGTATCCAACTCCTGTGACTGGCGCAGAACTCAGAGGATAACACCTAACATCATCTATGATCAAGTAAGTAATTAGGAACGGCAGATGGTAACCCTGTGGGGCCTCATGGCTGCTGTGATGTTTTCCTGTGTGTGCCTGTGTGCACGTAGATATCTGTTTGCACAAGAATCTGAAAAGGCAGAAGGCATCATGATATTTCCACTAGAATTATTGTTTTAATGTGTATATCCTTAATCTGAGTTTTTATACTCAATACATGATTTTGAAAGGGCACTGAGGCCCCAACATGTGACACATGACATGTGGCTAGGGGAGGTACACGGTATGCAATTTAACCTGTTGGAAAACCATAGATTTTGTTACATAAAAACCAGAGACAGAGGTGAAGCAGGGGAACAGGAGGCCGAGAGCCCTCATGCCTCAGGCCGATACAGTGAAATCGAAGAACATGGAAAAGAAGATCCCCAAAAGCAACCAGAGAGAACTGACAGCAGCTCATTATTAAAAAAAGGAACGACTCAACTAATTGGTAGAGTTTTCCTAACCTAACAATGAAGTAACAACTTGAAGAACTGAGCAAAAATAACTGTCAAACAAATTTTAAGTGCCTATAAGCACAATGGCAAGGAGAAACTTACTGGTTTCTGAGAAAGCAAAAACTATTATACATCTAAGTGAGTGAATGGAGCACACTGTTGTGCAAGAATGGACCAAGGACACAGCAGAACAGATCGGAAATCCCAGTGAGGCCAGTGAGGCCCCAGCACAACACATATTAATCCACAGCACGCAACAGAGACAGCAGTGTCCGCCCGTGCAGACAGTTAGGCATCATTCAGAGACGGTCCTGAGAAAACTCATTAACCATATGTAAAAAGCCAGACTCTTACCTGGGATCAGTAACAAAACCAGTTCCAAACAATTAAAGAATCAAAGGTGAAAGGGAAAGCTTAAGACATTTTGAAGGAGAGGCAAATATCTTTTTTTTTTTTTTTTTTTTTTTTGAGACAGGGTCTCACTTTGCAGTTCAGACTGGCCCTGAGCTCACTACATAGCCCAGGCAAGCCTCGAACTCAGCAATCCTCCTGTCTCTGCCTTCCGAGTGCTGGGATGACAGGTATGAGCCACCACACCTGCATAGAGGCAAATATCTTTATGACCACAGGCTATGGGTCATTTCTTAAGTAAGACGTAAAGAAAACCAGCTTTAAATAAAGTATTTGTCAACTCAACTAACTGAAATGAAATCATCTGTGTACTGTATGACAGAGGAAAGAGGGGAACAGGCAAAGTACAGCTGGAGAAGACGTGTTCAATTTACACCACTGAGGCGGAATTACCCAAATTATTTGCATTATACTCTCAGATTCTCTCAGCCTCCTACAAACTTGTGACTGTTTGTCCATCTGAATCTGAGGTTTTTATTTCATAGAAACAGACCGAACATTGCCTTAGAGATATGTTTTGAGTCATGAATGCGATGTTTCCTATAGGCAGAGTGCTTCGTACATAACGGGTTGCCAGTGGTACTTCCTGAGTTGTTGACTTTTGTTAAAATAGAGAATTGTGTGAAAAACTGGCAACCACTTTTATGTATCTAACATCACTTTTCCAACAAAGAATGTGCAGTTTGAAGTTTCTCTCTAGCTTTCAAAGTGGAGGATGTTAGTGACTATCAAAATACCTGCATTGCACAAGTTAGTCAATGTCATAGCCCCTTATGCCCCTAAAAATTGAGTGTGGCAAATATCTGGAACAAGGCCTTGTTTTTACAGAGTATTTTGGAGGGACTGGCTTGGCCTCGAACAACTGTTCCTACTAAATCATTCATCTGTGACACATCTCATGAAATCATGCTCATGATCAGCTTGGTCACAGGATGCAGAATAGAACACATTTTGACAGTACAGATTCTCAGTGATGAATGTGATCATAATGTATAGTTGAAATGTACCAATAACTCAATTAAAAAAGGTACAGTGAAAACAAAAAATAAATCAATACATCTAGGAAATGTGTAATTGCATAAAACATTCATTGTGCTTTCAGTCTGACAATCTTAGGCTAGAATCTTTTTATCCCTATGTTTTCATTTTAAAATAGATTGTTCTGTGTACTGTTTTAACAAAAAATAATTTGTAAACAAGATCCATGTCAAGCAATTGGCATAGTGAACAATCACAAATGTGGTAAACTTGGAACCATATACTTTATCAAGAAATCTTTAAATTCTAAGGAAGTCGTACGTCTCTATCTGAATATTATACATCATTGAAACTGATTCTAGTTAGAAGCACATGAAAATAAAACAAGAAAGAAGTTGAGTTAAGAAAACTAACCTATAAATAATATTTCCTTAGAATGTTGTTAACGAGGGACAAGTTTGGTTTCTGGCTAATTGTTTAATGACTGGACCAGTGGCTGAATAATTCAGAGCCTTTTTCAAGTGAAGTTACGACATTTGCCTTTACGGTTACAAATGATTTCCAGGCCACATGGAGCTCGACGCTCATTAGGAGAGACTTACATCACTCTCGTGGCCCTCTCGCAGGTTGTACGTGAGGTCATGCTGAATGTCTTCCACAAACTTGTGAGCATACTCTGGGTAGAGGTCTAGCACTTCAAACAGCCCTTTGAGGATGATGCACTGGAGATCACAGTAGGTTAGAGCTTTCACATCTGCATTGGTCTTGATCACTTGGTCCTTAATTGATAGATTGGCTCCAATTAAATCACCTTTCCCTAAAAATAGTAAAATAAAAAAATCCACCAAAACAAAACCAAACCAAAAAAACCCAACAACAGAAGGGGAGAGAAAGGCAAAGTTAGGACTGATAACTTCATTTCATTGACAGATTTATTTCTCTCAGATTACAGTGGAAAGAGAAGAATCTTTATCTCAGGCTGGTTCGGGGCTTGGGGCTCCATAGTTCTCTGGCATTGAACGGAGATGGTTAGCAGCACAGTGTAGCCACAGACTGCCGTTGTAACTACCCAGTATATCTTCAAACATTATGAAATATTCTTTGCTGGGCAAAAGTGTCATTGGCTGGGAGCACTAATCTGGGGAGAAGGGCTGAAGAATTTAGGTAGGAGCTGTAGGTAACACGGGCTTACAGAAGGTTTTAGAGAGATTGCTTGAGGTTGTCACAGTCCTTTAATGATTCAAGGGAAGTAAAAATGGACCATCTATTTCTGAGTAGGAAATTGGCTCCATGTTTCTGGGATAAGATCAGTCCAAGGTATATTAATTATTTTAATTTTAGACTTTGAACAATAATATAAGCATGATCTTCGACTTTTGAACACATTCATATTCTTTAATCTTGATCGTGTCTTTAAAACAGAAAGTTATGTAGGAGGAGAAAATCCATACTCTCAGTGTCTGGAGGAAGAGTCATCTACTGGACATTATGGGCAACAAATCTATCATCTATAATACCATTCACTGTTCTATTGCTTTGAGACATAAAACCTTTTTTTCTCCATCAAAATAGAAAATCAATAAATAAAAGTGTATATTCGTACTCTTCCCTTCTTTCACCATACAGAGACAGAGTCGGGGGGTGAGGGAGATGGAGAGGGAGAGAGACTCAGTACAACTTTATTCAAATGACCCATGTCCTGTCTTATATCCAGTATCTCTTGACGTGTGTGTGTGTGTGTGTGTGTGTGTGTGTGTGTTTGCAATGTCTCTGTCTTCCAGTCTTAGGCTAGAATTTATCTGTCTGGAAACTAACTTGTTTGCTTGAGTTTGTTGATTAGATAACATTGGACAATTTGCTTGAATCTTTTAAAATCTGTAAGTGGACTGAATCAGTTTAAATTGACAGAAAGAGAGCATAACCATAGTGCTCTGAACTTCTTTTAAACAGAGACATTAACTCAGCTAAAAGGCACATGGAAAATAGGAAAGAATAGCCACTCAATTTCTAGACAAACTTAGGAGAACAGGAGATGTTCACAGAAGGCACTGACCCAAAAATCATTCATGGCTCCAAATGAGTCTTTGTCCACAAAGAGCATTATGTCTGAACTTTAAATTTTATTATTTTAACAGCCATTTTGATCTATTTTATATGAGATCAACAACAATTGAATAAAACAGTAAGAAACACCAAGCAAGATATCATTGTAATGTTATTAGAACTAGTCTCATTTCCCACTCAAAACTTTTTAAGTTCTTAAGTTTTAGTGTACTCAGAATTGATCGGAACAAAGTCCTTGGCATAGAGCTTCAATAAAAAGTCCACTTTATTTAATTTTTCATTAAAAAAGACATATCAAATTAACCATGAACACTTCAAGTATTCATAAATATGGCACATAAAAAATTCGTCTAGATTACTGAATTACATGTAACATCAACTTGGGTTTAAACTTTCAAACTGACAGGAGAAAAAGGAGACTGAAATCTATTTCCAGCCCCCGAGAGAACGGTCACATTTATAGAAGAATTGAAGTTTGATTTATTGTTATCACCAATGTTGCTAAACTTGGAAATTTTGTATTGTGCATGTTTTGTTACACATCTGAACTGCCCCTCAAAAACTCAGAGTCAGGTACTGAGTGAGATGTAAACATAGCCAGGATGCCTTGAATAGAGTAAATTTTCAGACGTGTACATCTGGGGTGCATGCACCCAGATGCAGCGTCTGGTACACTGATGTTACATTCTCTGTAAAGCAAGTAGTATTTGGAACTGTAAGAAGTCATACTGTTGTATATTAGACTGCCCTGGTCTGGCTATTTCAATAAGTTTAAATGACAATAAGTGTAAAGATAGCACCAACATCTTGTTAAACTTGGCACCCTAGAAAGAATTCCAGTTTATTCATTCAGTGAGTATTTATGGAGGATGGACTATATGTGCTGGACCTTATGTTCAGACTTGGCAAATACCCATAGTTCTCACCCTCAGTAATTTTATAGTTGTGTGGGTGTCTCTCTGTCTACATTTAGGACCTTGAGCTAAGTTTATTAATATTTTGGGTCACAGTATCTCTATTTCTACAAGAAAAGAAAACTTTGTTTAGTGCCTTTTGATCTCCATTTTTTAAGAATTATATTCTTGATTTTTGTTGATCAGTTATTCTGCCATTGAGGGAAACGGTGGTGACACGCACCCATAAATCATTGAGTTAGGGCATAACTTATGTGTAATTATATTTAGGGATGCACAGGCCATCTGTGTGCATGGAGTCCAGGTACTGGTGCACTGTCATTTTTCTTAGAACACTAGTGAATAAATCTGTGGAAAAGACACAATTACTTGGGGATGAAATCCAGGTAGACAGGGGAAGCAAACTATATCCTCATAAAAATTCCTGCCCCTGTGAAAACTGCCTCCTACTGCATCAGATTAGGAAATGTGCGCATGAGTTGAGAAGATTAAGTTTATGGCTTGACATGTCTGGTGATGCAAAATATTGTTCTATATGAATCAGTTCCACTGACAGGATGAATAGGTGTTTGATCTGCAGATCAATTAGTAAGCCCTATGCTTTGGTTTGCCAAAGTTAGTATGGATTTGGGGTAATTTCCCATAGGGAAGTAAAATAAGCAATCTCAAAATAATGCTAATCATAGGGAACAGATAACAGTTTAGCATCTTTGTTTGGATTTAGTTCTAACATTGTTGCTAATTACCAAATTTAAAAGCACACAATTAAGAAAAAAACCCCACATTATATCTATTTTCAATAGCATTTTAGTTTTGGTTTTATATATCAAATCCTGAGGTTTTAAAATATGACTAGACACCTTGAAAGTAGATTATTTCAATAGGCATGCTGGAAAAATTACAGCGGTTCTAAGGAAAACTACAGGAAACACTTTACAGGTAAAATGTTTGAAACACATTAGAAATGATTGTCAGTTCTAATTTAGAATCACAAATAGATAGGTTGATTGGTTTTTCATCTTGCAAAGTTTCTTTTCCTCTGAAGGAAAGAAAAACAAAGTAAGAGGCTCACTGTAATAATGATAATGAACGAAACGGGTTGTAATTACCTTGCTTCCGTCTCACATCTGTCTGTTAAGGAGAAAGGTGGTTGTGTCAAGAACAGAGCCAATCTTACCCTGAGGCTCCACCTCCTAAAGCAGGTGCCACCGCTCTTCACGAAGCACTGCACACGAGGCGATGAGAGGCGCACGGCTCTCCTCCTACTCACTAGCCTCCCTCTCTGCTTCCCAGCGGGGATAATCAAATTGCCTTACTGTCTGCGAGCTGGTAGCACCAAATCCTGTAGACGAGGTTGCCTAAGAGTTACAGAAGTTTGTTTCTCATGGATCTGGATCATAGGAAGGTCCACATCAAGTCTGTCTCTAGCAGATTCAGTGTCTAGTGAAGGCCTACTTTCTTCCGCAATGCCTTCCTGCTGTGTTCTGAGATGGCGTAAGAGGGAAGCAGTTCTCTGAGGCCCTCTTTCATAAGGACACTAAGCCCCTTCGTGAGGGATCTGTGGTCATGGTCCATTCATACCCCTGAGGTTCCACCTCCTAATGCCATCACGCTCGTGATCATATTTCAACCTATGGCTTTGTGAGGGACACAACTATTCAGACCACTGCACACTCCAGCCAATAGGGTTGTGAGATTTAAATTGGACAAGGGACACAGACACTCAGCTCACGTTAGGGATTCAAAGATGTTCATTCTCCTTAGCAAAATATAATATCTTGAAGCTCAGTAGCTGGAAGTCAAGGATAGCCACCATCAATGATTATGTACAGTAACAGGTACTGTTAGACAAGGAAGGAACAGTGGAAATGGAATCCTAGATACAGTTAGCTTAGGCTCTGGGAGAATACAGAAAATAGTACCATGGTCTGTTTCTCCGTACTGTAAAGGTTCAAATGAAGTCTCATGTATGGAAATACTTTATATGTGGTTGTTTATAAATACCAGAGCCTCAAAGAATTAGAGTAAATAAAAAATACTGCAGTAGCCCTTATTAGCATAAAATTTTAAATATCGGTATTCCCTGTTGGTGTTGGAAATATATTCTGATTTCCCTCGCTACTCACTATCTCTGTTATTGTTGGGGTGTCTTCTCCCATAGTGTGTTCTATTTCATGTCCGGCGTTTTCTTTCCTGTTCTTTAGGACAGTGCTGGATTCACTCACAGATCCTTTGACTGAGGACATAAACTAATAAATTAAAGTGGATTTTAAAAGAAGCTCACCTAAACTTGTGAAAGGAATTTTCCTACATTTACCTTCCTTGTCAGTTGCCCTTTACATTTCTGTGAAGACTAATTATGTTTTAGCATTTGGAGGCAACTTTGTGGCACAGAATTTTCACAATTACTCCATGAGTTTTCTTTGAGGAACTGAAAAGAGCTTTGATCTTCTTGACAGCATCAAGTCAATAACTGCTCAAGTGAGAGTTTATTTTGGAAGAACCATCCTTTTTGCCTTATTTCTAGCAAAGATGAAACTTAATTTTTGTGTTCCCTAATTGATTTTCCACAAAAATATAGAAATAGTACCTTAAAACTGATCAGCTATTTCACCAGGAGCCAATATATATTGTACTTAATAATTTTGCTTTAGGAATAAGAAAGAATTGAGTTGACTTTTTTTTAATTATGTGCAAGTCAACTAAGATGCTTTTTATTCATTTAGTGAGGATAATATTCATACCACTGAATTGTGTGGAATCAAATGATATAATACTTAGGTTACTTAAGCTCATATGAATAGTCCCGAGTCCATATATCCATTTGTAATTTTCCTTCTTTTACTAGCATCTGCCCCCCCACTTCATCTTAACTCATGCTCCAGAGTAAAACTGCACAGAGGCTTTTCAACTAGACCTACCAAGAATAGCCAGTACCATGCTGTCTTTAAGAACTTCCATGGAGCCCGAGCATACAAAGTAGATGGCCTGCAAAGCGTCCCCCTGACGCAGCAGATACTCGCCCGGTGCACAGAAAGAGGTTTTGATGTGTAGAGACAGAGACCTGAGGCAGCCCCGGCTGGCACATTCGAACAGGGACAGCTGCAAGATCTCCTTGTTCAAGTGCATGGTGATGTCAGAACGCAGCTCATCTGGAAAGTCTTTCAGAAGCTGTGGGAAAAGGTGAAGCACGGAATCAGACTGAGGTAGTATAACCTGACGGGTTGATCTACAGTGCAAGAAAACAGAATGCTCTCACTACTGTTTGGACAGTCCAAGTGTAGAAGAGGATACCTAGGTATGTCAGTTTTAGAAAGAGTTTGCAGTGACTGACCTCAGTTATGTGCTATCGAATGCTCAACTGATAAGTCTGGAGAAATAGAAAAAAATTAATAAAGGAGCCAGAAAGGGAAACATTAACTTATTAAGTCTTCTAAAAATTCTATGTGAAACGGAAGTTATGGAATTGGAACCTCATGTTCCTTTGGCAACATGATCCTATGAGAAAATGAGGAACCAATTTACCATTCCTAAAATGTTGGATACTGGCTTGGTCGGTGAGTCGATGAAATGGTTGGTTGATTTATAATACATTTTTATTCACAATGGTAATACAGAGTATTTATGGAAGTCTACACATGACATTTTTGCTAGAAATTTTTGTTTTACTTTGTTTCTAATGGCCACTTTAGCTTGATTAATCTAATTATTCAAGATTACATCATTTTACTATAAGAATTCATCCTTTGAAAGAGGAAGATTAAAATGAAAATAAATCTGTTTGACTGACAAACATAGTGGGTTAATGAATGTAAAACATTAGTTAGTTTAGAGTGACAGTTTCAAGGTGTAAGCCAAATAAGATGGACTAATTTCATGAAGGATTAAAAAATGAAATCATGAAGCCGCTAGATGTGTTCGTCACTTCTGACAACTATATTTGGGTGCCTTGCTTTTACCTCAACATCAACAGTAAGGAATGAACATTACCTCATTTGAATCTATTCCATTGTTGACTGACCAGGTTGTTTGAAAATATTCAAGCATCCTCTGCTTGAGCTGTTGAGGCAGGTGATGGACACGAATGAAGTCCTTCAGGTCCTTAGTCCTGGTGTGATAGAGAGACCACCTGGAGTACATTCTCTGGATGATCGCCGTCACGTTTCCAAACACCAGTGCGTGCATCAGGGCTGGAGGGAACAGAACATATAGTGAGAAATAGGATGGGGGCCCACCTTTTCAGGGTGGGTTTACCGTCTGTATGTCTTAGAGCATGGCAAAGCCTCTTCTGTGCCTAACTGATACAGCTGTGTTGGTACAGCCATGGTGGCCCACCTGTTCTCCCAGAGTGCACCCTGAAACGGTTGGAGGCCGGTCAGAGTTCAAAGGTCAAAACTGTCAGTAACGTTTAAAATAAGCTCTTTGTTCATCCTCAATCTTTTAGCTGCCATATGGCAACAAAAACTTATTTTTGATTCTACTCACACCTGTTTTAATATTAATACCTTTTTCCTGTACATGTACTAGAAATTAGAAAACTGGCATACCAATTTTATTTTAATCTGACCTTGGGGTTAAACTCCTTAACAACGTTCTAGATGGCAGTTTCTCTACAGACTGAAGGACAGCGCTCCTTCATAGTAATATGTCACTTTTGCAAAGTTTACTAAAATAAGGTTAAATTTAGGATCTGGACATAGGAGACAATCTCATGGTGCACAGAGAATATAGACTTTAGACTCAAACAGGTTGGCATTTGAATCTTGACTTTATCCCTTCCCAGTTTTGGGAAATTGTCAAGTTATAGAATTCTTTTACATAGATTCATTTGCCTTCTATGTTAAGTAGGAAAACTAGTATCTTATTTATAGGGCTATTTTGAAAATTAAACAGTATGTAAAGATATATACATAAAACATGCATTAAAAATATCTAGTGTGGGGCCGGAGGATTAGCTCAGTGGTTCTGGCGCCTGCCTCACAAGAGCAAGGTCCTGAGTTCGATCCCGGTAACCACATAAAATGCTGGGTGTGGTGACTCACGCCCACCAGCAATCAATACCACATACCACAGTGCCGGGGTGTGGTGGCTCACGCCTGTAATCCCAGCACTCAGGAGGCAGAGGTAGGAGGATTGTTGAGTTCTAGGCTTGCCTGGGCTACATAGTAAAATTGGAACCAGCCTGAGCTACAAAGTGAGACCCTGTCTCAAAAAAAAAAAAAATCTAGCATGTGTGTGAAAACATTGGTAGCTCAATTCATGATAACTTGTGTTATGAAGGCTTACGCCCAGTGCGGCAAGATTTGGGGACTAGGACCCAGATTTAGGATTTTCCTGTGTAGTGAAGGGTTACTCTTCTTGGAAATTGATGCTTAATGAACAATTTCAAAAAGTAGTCAACAAATGCCTGCAAGTGGAGTGTGGTGGTACATGCCCATAATCCATCACAGAGAAGGCTGAGGCAGCAGGATTGCTGTGAGTTGGAGGCCAGGCTTGGCTAATGGTGAGAACTTGTCTCATAAACCAAAAAGCAAACGAGTAAGAATCAATAAATGCCTGCATGCAGGTTCATGTAAACATATACTATTCCTAAATGTTAAAAGTGAAATATGCTTCCAAAATGTCACACACACACACACACACACACACACAGACACACACACAACAAGAACAACAACAAAGAAAAACATACACTACTTAACAATTTAAAGTTGCAGGGCTTTTTGTGGATTCTAAATAGAGTATTTTATTCTGTATGGTTTTACAAGCATAACAGATTGGTGGTTTAAACATTTTATTCAGAAGAGAAGATCTCCATTTATAATAAACACTCACCAAAGAAAAAAATTGGTTCTACTCCAAGTTAAAGAAATTAAGCCTCGATTTCAGGCTCTGGTAATATGCTTATGGGCTGAATGTTTGCAAGACTTACTGCTTTTAACACTATGTATGAGTCTTTTCATGGAGATTAAACTGAGTTTGGAGAACAATTTTATTTCATTTATTTTAACACTGCTTTCCTTAATTATGTGTATGATTTTAACTTTGCTTTGCTTAATTACAATGTGTAAAGCACTTGAAAGTAAGAGAAGTAATATGTTCAGATCATTTAGCATCCTAATTGTACATTATCAATAAAGTGAATTACTGGATTAATTGCAGTATTCATAAGTATCGTCAGAAAGTACTAGTCTCTGCCTGAGTCACCGTAATTTCAAAGCCTCATTTCAGCATGGGCAACTTCTAATTTAAGGAGTTAAAAAAATAAAACCATGGCTCTCATAGTTTTTCACTTTTCAAAGTTATTATGGCTTTTCTGTCACCGATTTTCATTTCACCCTGGCAAAGAGTATGTGTAACTGTCAGGGCCACTCATTCCATCTGCTATGAAGTTGGACTCAAGAACTTCTATATTCAGGTCAGCTTGGAAGTTACTGCTCACTTTTCCCTCGCTCCTAGCAAATCTGATGCACATATCTCTTGAGTGCTAGACCTGCTGAGTGCGTGGGAGGCTTTTTCTCTGGATAGGAGTTCTGCATAAATGTATTGTGTAAAATCTCTTCTCAGTATCATGTCTTCGGAGGAATCTTAACAATTGAGATCTGAGACGGGAGTAGGCAAGTCTCAGATGACAAGAAGCGCTTCTGTAGGACCATCTGGCTTTGGCTTTCTCCTTCTTTCCTTTTCTTTATTTCTTTTCCCTTCCTCTTTCCTTCCTTGGATTTGGGGCCACACTGCTCTCCTAGGATACAACATAGTTGCTGATTTCTTTAGCTGACTATTCCGCAGAGGGTTTGGGATCTACATGTGCACTGTTTTCTCCTGATGTAACGAGACCAGAGCTTACCTTTTAGGTAATGTTAGCAGCCCTAATCTTCCCTCTCACCTCCTCTTTGCTGTGAATTTTGCCATTCTTTGTTAAAGTGTATTGTGTTGTGGATAACAAGAGAGCATAGAATAGAAATTGAGAAAAGAATTTCTAGATAATGAATTTAAATAGCAGTACAAAGACATCTCAAAAATGGCCTGGATTTATGGACATTACAGCTCTTATGAGTCCAGTAAAATTATGTCCAGGCAGTATGGCTAGGGGGTGGTGGCCCATGGGGAGCCTTTGCTACTTCACAATGATGTTTCACTTATAATGGACACGTCCTCAGTGATGAGCCATCTGTACTAGGAAACTTAATCTAAATCCCAAGACTTGAGTTGATATTCATTAATTGAGGAAAACTTATAGGCAGTCACTATTAAGTGTGATAGAAGAATGTTTAAAGACTGGGTAAAGTGTCTTCAATATATTTTATCTGAGGCTAAAGCACACATGTGGTTAGATACAACTATTTCAGACAAAACTGTTTTGGAGATGGCACTGTATATAATCTAAAGTCTTGTATATTACCAGTCTTTCTAAATGTGGATTCTAAAAGAAAAAAAATTGAAAAGTAGAAAGGAGAGAAAACTGTTGTTCAATACTTAGCTCTGTGACTCAACTATGAACTCCTTGAAGGAAAGAATCCTATTTTGTTCATGTTTGTTTCCCAAGTCTAGCACAGCTGGCGTAGTCTAAGTGGGCCATATTTATTGAACTAAAAATGAATATTTTGTTACTTAATTCTGCCTTTAAAAAGGCTTTATAATCCTAAGTAAGAAGTTCACAAAATTTATGAAGTCTATATCTGCACTGTCATTTACTTCTTTTTTTTTTTTGAGACAGGTTCTCGCTTTGTAGTTCAGGCTGGCCCTGAGCTCACTATGTAGCCCAGGCAAGCCTGGAACTCAGCAATCCTCCTGCCTCTGCCACCCGAGTGCTGGGATTACAGGAGTGAGCCACCACACCCAGCACTGTGGTATGTGGTATTGATTGCTGGTGGGTGTGAGTCACCACGCCCAGCATTGTATGTGGTTGCCGGGATCAAACTCAGTGCCTTGCACTTGCAAGGCAGGCACCAGAACCACTGAGCTAAATCTCTGGCCCTGTCATTTACTTCTTAAAGGCCACCTTTTCAAAATGTTTTTTTTTTTTTAGGTCTTCTTGTGGTTATCAACACTTTACATACCATGGTTTTACTCCTAGTGTTTGATTCATGATTAAAATAAACTCCCAAACAAACTGATATAAAGGCAGAGAACTTAGTCTATTATTATTATTCAACTTCTCATCCTTCCCTTGATCCTACACTTGATAGTTATTTTAAGCTCATCTGCTGTAATTGTACAAGGTGAAATTAATATCATCAATGCACACTGAGAAAACTAACAAGAATTAAATTGTATCTCATTGGGATTTCTCAAAATGAGCATAAATATGAACTCTGCAGATGAATAATGAGGTTAATAGCATTCTGTAAGCCTCTCTTCATAGTCACTAAACATTATTATTACCAAAGGTAAACAAAGTTATGAATCATATTATAATCAGTAAGCTCTGCCTACTCTTGAGCTTTCTCTAAACAAAATTATCAGGATGTCCTTTTGGGATTTGACTTCTGTAGTGAGCACTGAGTTTGTAAGATTTATCTGCGCAGTTGTATGACATAGTAGTCACTCATTCTCCTTGCTATATAGTTGTCTACTGAACAATTATGTCACGAGTCCATCATGGGTATTCCCCTATGAATGTTGTTTTTCTACGTACCATGCTTTTCTTATTTCAGATTATTAAGATAATGTCACTAAATATGTGTATGTATGTGTTCTGATTCATATGTATAAATTTCCATTGGTTATACACTTTGACAAGGAATCATTAAGTCACAGATTAAGAGGATGCTTAGATTTGTTTGTTGCCAAAATTACTGCATCAATAGTGATTCTCAATAATATAGGCAAGTAAAGGTGTTCAATATCCTTCCAAGTCTGCAGAATTCTCATTGTTTTTTAGTATATCTTCCCAGTGACTGTAAAATGTTATTTAATTTTTGTTTTAGTTTGCATGGCTATAAATGTTGATTTTTTTCATATTTATCATTTATTGCATTACTGAAAATCTGTTTTTGAAGCAAAAGCTTTTTTGAAGCTTTTATTGATATTTTGGAGGGATTGTTTGTTCTCATAAATTTATGAGATTTTAAAATATACTAGAGAAATGCCCTTTTCCAGATACATATTTGTGAATATCTTCTCTTGTCTTGTGGGTTGCCTTTTCATGTTCTTATTAATATTTTCATGTAAAGAGAATTCTGCACTTCAATCTATTATTCTTCTATGGTTAGAATGTTTGTGTCATGTTTATTAAACTTCTGCCAAATACAAACCTTTTGAAAATCTTATTGTTTTTACTTTCAGGTGTAGATAAAAATCTGTCTGGAGGCCGGGTGTGATGGCTCACACCTCTAATTCCAGCACTCGGGAGGCAGAGGCAGGAGGATTGCTGAGTTCCAGGCTTGCCTGGGCTACATAGTGAGCTCAGGGCCAGCCTGAACTGGAAAGGGAGACCCTGTCTCAAAAAAAAAAATCTGTCTGGAATTAATGTTAATGGATAATTTTAAGAGAAGTCAAAGTTGCTCTTCAACACATGGAGAGACAGTTGCCAGAATATGGATTGAAAATATTCTCATACCCCCTTTATCTACCTTGTCACTTTTGACCCAGAAAGTGACCATATATGTATGGATTTGCTTGTGAGCTCTTTTTATTCTTCAACCAGCACTATACAATTTAAACACTGTAACTTTATAACACTACCTGTTATCTGTAGTGTAATTATTCCAATTTTGTTCTTTTTCGTGATTTATTTCACACATTTTAGTCATTTTCATTTCTACTTAGTTTTACAAACAACTTGTCATTTTTCAAATATGCCTACACACATGGATGGAAATATATCTCTAGTGGGATTTATTTAGATTACAGGAAATCTTTAGATTAATATGGGCAAAACTGGTATCATTGTAGTACTGAATCTACCATCACTAACCATTGTTGTATATCCTTCTATTATTTACAAAGTGTGAGGTTGCATGTGTAAATTTCCTCGCCAGTATCATGTATTCTGTATATAAAAATTGTCTTCTACACTTGATTTTCTAATCATCTGAACTAGATTATACATACAGTTGAGTTTTACGTACCAATCGTCTATCTACCCATTAACCTTGTTGGCTTCATTTAATTAATTCTTACACCTCTTTGAAGCTTTTGTAATCACTTCCTTGTTTGGGTGTTCTCAGAGTTCATGTACATCTGTCTAGGTGCAATTTTAAAAGTTATTTTTGCTTAACCTCTTGTTTGGTAGTTTAAATACTCTTTCCATGGACTAGTGGCTTTCATACCCATCAGTACAGATGTTTCTGTGGAAGGTTAGATCATACCTTAAGTTTAAGTTTATATATATATAAACTTTATATATATATATATGTATATAAAAGGTTGACCTTCTGAAGAAATTCTTGGGGTTCCTGGAGTTCTCTCAGGCTGACCCATTTGGCAATTCCCACCCCATCCTTCTTCGTTCAGCTTCCACATGCTTTTACCCTAATTAATCTGGATTATTGATAGTTCTTCTAATATTGCTACTGCCTACTTTTGTAGTAGTGATTGAATTCATGCTATTAGCAAATTCATCAGCCTTGTGCTGAGATTCCTTTTAACGTCTCTCACATTTTATTTACATTATGGTATTAATAACTGTCTCAGTGTCATGGGAATTAAATGAACAAGATGCTCAGTATTGTGAACACAGATTTATTTCACAGCGACATGCAAATATTTAGTTAATTAAGAAATATGAAAATGCA
Source organism: Thryonomys swinderianus (assembly GCA_004025085.1). NCBI lineage: Eukaryota > Metazoa > Chordata > Mammalia > Rodentia > Thryonomyidae > Thryonomys > Thryonomys swinderianus. The sequence goes on along the minus strand of PVIC010003613.1, from coordinate 22,356 downwards.
GGCATCATTTTTTCTAGCCTGGAGTAATTTTCACAATCATACAAAGTTATCCCCCACAAACACAATATTAAAAGCTTTATCAAATCTACTCAAGCCACTTAGATGCCATTTGGCATTCAAAGACAACAATTTTCTAAATGCTGCTCAAGTCACCTAAAGTTTTAATGCTCATGCACTGGTTTGGCTCTAGAAAATTTGCTCAATCAATATTTCACAAAGAAATATTCGACAGAGTGACCTCATCGGGTTCCTTTGCGGACGTTTTGGCCCTGTGTAAAGCGGGTGTGGCTTCCACCCATAGGGAACAGCGCGGGTGGCTTAGACTCCGACAGCTTCGGATCCACTTACACTTATCTTAACAGATTTTTCAGATGGCCAATTAGTTGGTTTAAGCCTTGAGCATTTGAGCATTTCCCCAAATTTCCCCTCAGGAGTAGAGAAACAATGGTCAAATACTAAACAAGCGTAGACTGCCTATTTGCGAAATGCCTGTCATTCTGCTAGGCAAAAAAATGGGCCACCCAGGAAAGCGACAGTTACATAAGCCGTGATACCGACTATGGAACAGCCACCCCGAGGCCCGGCGCGGGCAGAGCTGCCGAAACGGGAGTCCTCGTCCCCCGCTCCCGGGCGGCGCGGCCCAGAGCTGGCTGGAGGCGCCCGGCCCCGCCTTGCATCTCGGCGAGTCTGCCGGGACGCCCCGCCCCGCGAGGGTCTCGGCTCCGGGCGCGCTTTTCTCCGCCTGCGAACTCCGGGCCGGCTCTCGGCGCGGACTGCCCCGCGTGGCTCGGACCCTCCCCGCCCGCTCCTGCGCCGCCTCCGAACTGGACCGTGAGCTCCCGGAGCAGGAGGCTCGGCTTCGCATTTCCACCTCGCCGTGTGCCGGGCGAGGCCGCCTGGTGCCGCCGGGACAGGCTGCTTATTCCTTACGTTACAGAGTAGCCACTTGAAACACGCGAATAACAGTACCATCAACCCTGGGCTGGCCCGAGGTGTAGAAAAGAGAACCCGGATCGAACAGTCCAGCGGAGGGCGTCGCTGTGAAAGGCCCGTCTGCTTCCCTGGCGCTGGCACCCTGCCCGGGCCCAAGCGGGAGCGCAGCGCCAGTGCGGACGTGGACACGCGGAGCGCCCACCCTCCAGCTCGGTGCCCAAGCGGGCCGGAGACCGACGCCTGGAGCAGGGGCCTTGAGGTCTCCAGAAGCCGGGGTCTTCCTGACCACAGCGATCGGGGGCGCCCCCGGGCAGGAGGGGCCCCTGAAAAGGCCTACACAAACGGCAGGCCCAAAGCAACGGCCCCTGCTGATTTCAGACTTACTTCTGCTGTTGTACTAAAGCACTTAGCACGAGACTAGAACATGAAAGCAATGAATAAATGCTAAGCACTCACTGGGGTTTTCATTCTCATTTTTAACCAAAGTATCTACCTAGGATCCTTTATCTACTGATTAATATTAATGCAATGTGATAACACGGACCTGTTTGGGGCTTTAAAATGGAATTTTTTTTTTTTTTGAGACAGGGTCTCGCTTTATAGTTCAGGTGGGCCCTGAGCTCACTGTGTAGCCCAGGCAAGCCTCGAACTCAGCAATCCTCCTGTCTCTGCCTCCCGAGTGCTGGGATTACAGGCGTGAGCCACCACGCCCGGCACTGTGCTATGTGGTATTGATGGCTGGTGGGCGTGAGCCACCACGCCCAGCACTGTATGTGGTTTCCGGGGATGGAACTCAGGACCTTGCGCTTGCGAGGCAGGTGCCGGAACCACTGAGCTAAATCTCCGGCCCTTTAAAATGGAATTTTACACGTACACCTGCAAATCAGACTCCTGCAACTCCCAAACACGGGAGGTAAACGACCTGTTAGGAAAACAAAGCGCTCCGTTCTTTCCGAGTCAGCCATCGGGTGCTTACTCATCTGTCCAGAAAATGGAACTCATCGACGTCACGGGCTTTCACCGCTAATTTCTATGTACATTAAAACGTGTGTCACTGATTTCTAATCAGCGCTTTTAGGATCTTCCGGTGAGGCCCGGTCATCTCTCTCGTGTTTCAGGAGAGCGCGCCCGCCCCGCCGGGGAAGCCGCCCCCTTACCCCCGATCAGCATGGTGCAGATGGAGAAGATCTTCTCCGCGTCCGTGTTGGCCGAGACGTTCCCGAAGCCCACGCTGGTGAGGCTGCTGAGCGTGAAGTACAGGGCCGCGATGTAGGCGCTGCGGATGGACGGGCCGCCCAGCGTGTTGTTGCCGTAGTACGGAGACTCCAGCCTCTTGCCCAGCTCGTGCAGCCAGCCTGCGTGAGGAGAGAGAGACTCTGCGGCGGGAGCAGCCGCCAGCCGCGCACGGGGGGCCGGAGCAGGGGCCGGAGCAGGGGCCTTCACGGCGACGCGCGGTCGCCGCCACCGTGCCGCGCGTGGGCGCCGTTCTCCGCAGGACGCGCGGCGGGGAAGTGTGCGGGCCGGAGCGCGCGGCCGGGGCCGGACGGGCAGGGATCCCAGCGGGGCCGCCGCCTCCGCAACGCGTCACGCGGTTCACTAGCCCGGGACGCTCGTCTCAAGGGGCATCTTAAGAAATAAAAGGGTTGCACTGCTACAGTATTTGAAATGGCTTTATGATAAATAACAGGACCAAAGAGTCCAGGCCAGTGGGTGCCAGGGACTGCCCCTTTTTACTCATTTGGACTGATGTCCGTGGCCTGTGGACTCACGTTAACTTCCTCGGGAAGCTGGCAACCCCATTCTGCATTTGGGGGTGCTGCGGGACTCACTCGAGAAACAGATACTTCTCATGGAACCAGATGCCTCCCTGTGACTGTTTTGTGATACTGGTGTACATATATGTATGCATGTGTGTGTGTGTATGTTTACATACCGATGTTACCTACTTTATTGTATGTCAATGGTAGTATAAATTTATAAAAAGCTCCATTAACGATGAGAGAGTAGCAAGTGTAATAATAATAAAAATAATATTATCTACACTGAAAACACAAGACTATTTTAAAGTCATTTACTGGAATATGTGCCCCTTAGGACACTGTATTTTATGTTTTAGAATTATAATAGTTTAGAATTCTCTCTGTGATATGCATGTAAGGTTCATAAGGCTTTTGTTAATGGACATTCAGAAACCAGCGCATTCTTATGAAACATTTCATGTAATGGCTGCTTAGAAAAAGATGGGAAACCATTACACTTTTCAAGTAGGAACAGTAATACTTTAAAGTTTTAGATTGTGGAAATGTGTTCAGTAATTAAAATGCAAATTCGAAGCTGCTGAGAATTCCTTGGGGTTCAGGAGAAACGCGCCGTGGTGAGTGCGATGCCCGATTCACCTGTGTCTCTAGAGTAAGTGTTTTCCAACCTCCTTGCATCAGAAACATCTATTGCCAAGTGCCAGCGCGGGTGGCACAGCTGGGGAAGGACAGAAACGGTTTTCGCAGCAAGCCCACTGGTGACGCGAGAGCTGCTGGGCCTCCGAAATGCACCGCTCTGTCGGAAAGGTTCTCAGAGACGCTGCCCCTGGGAAGCATTATTAGAAACACAATACCCAGTTCCGCCTCCATGATCTGAATCAGAATGATGGGTTCCATCTCCAGAGAGCAGTATATTTGAAAGTTTTCAGCAAAATCTGATATAAAAGCAGGGCTTTGAACTCTACTTTCTGCATTTGAGAGTCTGGCAAATATCTGACAATAGCAGGACTTAATCATTCTAAGTTTAAGAAGCAAATCCATTAGTTAATGTACAAATACTCTGTAATGAGGAGATAACATGACAACGGTGATGTGGATATAACAACATATGCAAAGTAAATTAGTATTAGATTTGTACACTGTGTGATAAAAATATGGGAAAGAAAATAATTATCGAATATTAGTTTCTTGTCACAAAAGGTAACTACATTAGTAAGTTAAAGACATTCACCCTGTCTAGAGAGATTCCATGGAAAGAATAAACTATATTCAAATACAGATTTAGACCTGGCCTTTGCTGTGTGTATGGTGTGGGAATAATTTTTGCGAGTCTCAGTTTTTCTCACTGTTAAAAATAGGGTTTCTGTCTAACTTGCAGGGCTGTAGTGGCCTTAAATAAGATGCTACATGAGGAAGACTCCAACCATTATTGCTGGTAGAGGTTTAGGATATAGCGCTGGAATACAGAAAGATAAGAGAAAATATGATGCCAGAAGTGAATTATCATGAAAGAGGGAAGATGGAGACGAGATTTGTTGGTACATCCAAGGGGTGGCGTGTGGTGTAGCTTAGCATCTCCTCACAAGAGGTGCGGACAGTAGGAAGGCGAAGGGGAGGGTGCCTCCTGAAATGTGGGTGCTTATACATCTACTTCTGAAGCGGAGGACAGGCACAGGTCCTTTGCTCAGGAGACACACACACACACACACACACACACACACAGTTTTGTACACATTCTTAGGCGGCTCTTGGGTTCTTACAGTTCTTTTATACAAACATCCTTCGAGGACATAGATTAAAAGTCTGAGTTAGGATTTGAAATGAGAAAGAAGAGGGAGAGGCGATATAGCACAGCTTGGTAAAATTTCATCTCTCATGTTAAGAGGTTTAGACATAACGACAACATATCCAAGAACAATTAAAGAGCTATCACAAAAACAAACCAAATGTGCATTTAAAAATATTATGTCGAACACACATGCAATGTAGGAAGAGAGATGTATGCGAAGTCGGGAGGCAGGACGGTTCAGTTTATCATCGTATTCAGGACGGCGGCTTCCACAAAGCAGTGTTTGCCCGGGTCCTGGCTTGAGGTGCTCTTGGCTCCGGACAGCAAGGAGCTTTTGGGAGCTGGTGAGCTATTTTTCAGGCGTGTTGCAAGCTGCACTCAGAAAGGAGTGTCATGTCCTCTCTACTGCCAAAGAAACAATGAAAGGGCTTTGTTTCTTTGTTCCATGTTGGTCAGCCCTGTTAATTATAGGGAAGTCCGAGCTGCTGAAAAATGTCACTTTGTTCAGACAATAAATATTGCATGACCCAATTTTTGCTTCAGTCAAAACACAGAAGGAAAAGAAAATACAGTAAAGGTGCTGTTTTCACTTAACATGAGTCAGCTGTCTACTCTTACCTCGAATATACAACCAGACCCATCTGTTATCGTTAGTTGAATTAAGGGATTTGCTTATTTACATATGGAGCTCAAAGTTTCCTTGTTAAAAAAGTGAAAAAAGCCAGCCATTCACTTAAAAGGTTTAGTTGGAACAAAAGTAAAATAATTATTTTCTGAACTAAGTGTTTTAATTTCCTTAATAAAATAGGGTAAGAGTTGATGTTAGGACACATATGTTATATCTCACTTGATGCCTGTCCGTTTACATCCATGTGAGACTGTGTCCCAGAAGTGGTTAAGGGAGCAACAGACGCATGAACAACAGCTTTACTTTTTGTTGATACAGTGTCTCACGTCTGTCTAGCCAACTGTTCTTTCTATTTCAAGAAACATCTTGTTTCTTTTTTTTTTTTTGCTTTTGAGACAGGGTCTCGCTTTGTAGTTCAGGCTGGCCCTGTGCTCACTATGGTGCCCAGGCAAACCGCCGCGAACTCAGCAATCCTGTCTCTGCCTCCCGAGTGCTGGGATTACAGGCGTGAGCCACCATGCCCGGCACTGTGGTATGCGGTGTTGATTGTTGGTGGGCGTGAGTCTCCACGTCCAGTATTATATGTGGTTACCAGGGATCGAACTCAGGACCTTGCGCTTGTGAGGCAGGCGCCGGAACCACTGAGCTAACCCTCTGGCCCCAACATCTTGTTTCTTAAAAACATTTGCTATTCAATTGTGTTCTAGTTGACAGAGCAGAAGCAATAATGATAACGAAAAAACTGGAGACTCGGAAGGAGGTAACACCCACAAATCCGGGGATTGACTCTGTGGGCTAAATAAAACTTTTTCACAGAACAGCTCGTCTGAAAGGAGAGCACATGTTCCACTGTATCAAGACAGCATGTCACTGTACTGTACAGAAGAAGCAATTTAACCAATTTGGGAGCCTATCTTTTTTTATGCCAGAGAAGCTCATGTCTCTAAAGAAAGGGTCGTCCTAGAACAGTCTGCTTCTGCTAATTTTTTTCCCTGAAGAACATTTTGCAGAAAAAGCATACATAGTATGAAGTAGAATCTAAATATACTATCATATGATACAAACAAAAGATACCATAAAGTAAGCCTACTATTACTAAAACAGATTAGATGAATAAAAGAGATTTATATAATACATAAGCCAATTGCAAACAGAAAACAACTTCTAACAAACATACCTGAAAAGCATATATGTATGAAAATCAACATACATAACCATGATTGCATACTTACCTTGGGCCCAGTATTTTACTTAAATACATAATTTAACTCTAAAATTCAGTTTCCTATTATTTTATTCTCTAGGATTTCTACAACAGTACATTTAGTTTGACTAAATGTGTGTATTCACAATAAGTATAGGTGTGGCCTGTTTAATACAGTACAGGTGCTCTCAAGAGGTTTTGATTTCTATTGGCATTTGGTAAATTAACAGGTATCTTAGGCCAGAAATAAAGGTATGTTGATTAAAGAAAATGCATGGTGAATGTTTTTGGTTCTTTAAAACACTTGAGGAGTATGAAGAACAGCCCTCAATAAAATACAGGCTTCTAAAATTAGATTTAGATGTGTGTTTACTTATGTATGTGTACAGAGAGAAAAAGGGAAGAATTAGTAAATAATCACACTTATAATTCAAAATACAGTGAGACACTGTATCAACAAAAAGTAAAGCTGTTGTTCATAGGAGTTAACTAGAAATGAGGATGGAGCCCAGACTAGGTTTCTTGTTAGGAAATTAGCACAAGGTTAATACTTCATTCGAGGGCTCTGTGTGTGGCAAACGCTACTGGGTAGAACATCTTCCATCTCATTTACACTTCAACCCTATTGAATCGTCACATTTATGGCCCAGATTTTGATTCATTATTTTACTAATGATCGTAGTGATTTCCAGAATGATCTCTATTTGAAAGATACACAAAAGGGAGGCTGAGAAAGTTTAAAATAACTTCTTCCAATTGCTGGTGTAAGGATTTTAGTACAAATCTGTCTGCTGTTTGGTTCAACAAACATTCTTTAGGAAACTTCAGGAAAGGGACGTGGAAAAAGAAAAGCAGACCATGAAATGTGCATCATCAGGAAAGCTACCGTGATAGACAGTCAGAGCTCGAGCCTGCTGGGAAATCCCTGGGACAGTGCAGAGCACACAGCCCTTTGCACACCAGGGAATGTGTACACCCGCTGTCATCTGGTAGCTAAGGCACATACCACAGTGCCGGGCATGGTGGCTCACGCCTGTCATCCCCGCACTTGGGAGGCAGAGGCAGGAGGATTGTTGAGTTCCAGGCTTGGCTGGGCTACTTAGTGAGCTCAGAGCCAGCCTGAACTACAAAGAGAGACCCTGTGTCAAAAAAAAAAAAAAAAAACCCACTGGAGAATAAGGTAAAATAAAATGAGTGCCATTTTGTGTAGTATAGCCAGGAGAATGAGGATATTTGAGTCAGAAAGCTGTGAATTTGCATCTCACTGCTTTTAAAAAGAAAGAAAATTGTTTGTTGGGATCAACTCCAAAAAGGACAAATTTCCTGTGAGTGGGAGGGAAATTGTTTGGCATTAAAATTTAGCAAAGTACCAAGTACAGTAGGTGTTGGCTGCTGTCACAGATGGCCCTCCTCCCTCGGCTTCTCAACCCTTGAGATTTCCAGCCCTAGGTTCTCTATCTAGCCTCCCAAGGCATTCTGCCCTCTGCTAGGAAGCACAGCACTGCCCGAGAGCTAAATCTCTGGCCCCAGTGGGTTTTTTTTTCACATGTGTTTTGAGTTTTAAAAAACTTTCAGCCTGGGCCGGAGGGTTAGCTCAGTGGTACCGGCACCTGCCTCGCAAGCGCAAGGTCCTGAGTTCGATCCCTGGTAACCACATATATAATGCTGGGCGTGGAGACATGCCCACCAACAATCAACGCCGCATACCACAATGCCGGACGTGGTGGCTCACGCCTGTAACCCCAGCACTCGGGAGGCAGAGGCAGGAGGATTGCTGAGTTCACGGCGGCTTGCCTGGGCACCATAGTGAGCTCAGGGCCAGCCTGAACTACAAAGCGAGACCCTGTCTGAAAAAGCAAAAAAACAAAAAAACAAAAAAAACTTCCAGCCTTACTGAATTATGATTGAAAGATAAAATTGCATGCATTTATGATGTATGTCATGATGTCTTGATATATGTATACGTTGTGAAATAGTTACCAAAATCAAGCTCGTTAACGTAACCCATCAACTCATGTTTTCTTTTTTTTTTTTTTGTGGTCAGAATATTTAAGATTAACTCTCTTTGCAATTTTCAAATTTACAATTTGTTTGCCTTGTTTACATGCACATCAACTACATGGTTTTTGTTACTATTAACTATGTCACCATGCTCTGTAATAGATCATTTCAAATTATCATCTGAAATTGTACTATGCTGAAATAATTGTTAAATAAGTTTGGATTTTCAGTACATACTTTCACTTAGAGTGGTAAAATGTTCCCCCTATCATACATTCTGAACCTTATTTACACCTTTAGTTTCTCATACTAGAGAAATAATATGGTATTTACACATCTGTGTCCTATTCATTTCACTTATAAGTATGTCCTCATTTGACTATAAATGTATGATAGATATTGTACATTAGGAAGAACACATTCAAAGGGAAGATATAGAAGGGAAAGAGAAGAATTGATAGTAAAAACAAAAAAGATGGAAATAAAGGTTTTGTATTTAAGGGGTTAGAGGGTGATAGGGTGGGCAGGGGAAAGGGAAAAATGACAGTCAAGATATACCATATACAGGTACAAATTTTTAATGTTGACTGTCATAATATATGTGTAAAATGTACCATAAAATCCCAATGCTTTTTTAAAAACATGTAATTCCCAGGCCGGAGGGTTAGCTCAGTGGTTCTAGCACCTGCCTCGCAAGTGCAAGGTCCTGAGTTCGATCCCCAGTAACCACATACAATGCTGGGTGTGGAGACTCACGCCCACCAGCCATCAATACCACATACCACAATGCCGGGTGTAGTGGTCACGCCTGTAATCCCAGCACTCGGGAGGCAGAGACAGGAGGATTGCTGAGTTTGAGGCTTGCCTGGGCTACATAGTGAGCTCAGGGCCAGCCTGAACTACACAGCGAGATCCTGTCTCAAAAAAAAAGAAAGACAAACAAAAAAAAACCCATGTAATTCCCATGTCCTACAACCCAGACATTTAAAGTTAAAAATTGGATGATTTTAACTGGGTCTGCAAAGTTTTCCCATGATCCTCATGATGAATTTTAGAAATGTTTGTTACTCTATCTTTGTTAAACTTCTTTATTAAATCTCTGAAGATATTTGCTTAGTTAAAATCTTTATAAAACAAAATTATGTAGCTTTTTAATATGTCAGATGTACTATTTTGTTCTGAATTGGGCTTTAAAGTATCTTATAAATTTATTTTACAAACAAATACAAACGCTATCCCAAAAATGTACCCCCTAAGTCTCAGTCAGATTAGAGAAAACAGATGAACCTTGAAGTATAATCCATAGCGTCAACACAGCATGCTTTGGTACTTAGATTCTGAATATAACTTTAAAAGTGATCAGGAGGCTTTAGGAAAAGCACAGCTGTTAATGCTTCTTTCATTGCCATCTTAACCCTGCAGATGCAGAGTCCTCGTGGACTTAGAAAAAGATGTGAAAAAGCACCGAGTTTCCCAAGAGGAAGGACCTTGGGAGGTGGTGACCGGGATGGGGCAACACCTGAGCCGTTCTCGGCCTGTCTTCATCACTGCTGCTGGGGGGCGGGGAGGGGACGGCCAGCGGCAGAGGGGATGGCGCCTATCAGGATCGCGTCAGAGTCCGAGTGCGTGCGTGTTTCATGTGTGACTTTGGGAGACATCCAGACACAGACCATAACAGCGATACTGGGACGTGAACTCAGGCCCTTCAGACCGAGCTAATACCTATCTCTGTTCCTGTTTTCTGATTTTGAGACAGGGTCTTCTCCCAAAATGGGTGTACACTTGGCAGTCTTCCTGTCTCAGCCGTCCAGAATACAAGTGTGTCTCCACTTTTAATATCTCATGTTACCTTTATACATTTGCCAACACTGTGAAATTAATATTCATTTGTCAAAACTATGAAATTAATATTGGTGCATTGTTAACTAAAATATGGGCTTTTCGTATTTTAATTTAAGAAACAGATTAAGAAGTTCACAGACAGGGCCGGAAATTTAGCTCAGTGGTTCCGGCGCCTGCCTTGCAAGCGCAAGGCCCTGAGTTCGATCCTGGAAACCACATACAATGCTGGGCGTAGAGACTCACGCCCACCAGCAATCAATACCACATACCACAGTGCCAGGTGTGGTGGCTCACGCCTGTAATCCCAGCATTCGGGAGGCAGAGACAGGAGGATTGCTGAGTTCCAGGCTTGCCTGGGCTCCATAGTGAGCTGAGGGTCAGCCTGAACTACAATGTGAGACCCTGTCTCAAAAAAAAAAAAAGTTCACAGACTTCATCTCCAAATCTCACCTGCTTCCTCCATCCCCTGGCCACTTTAGGACATGCGGCCACAGGTATTCCTGGGTGGACACAAAGCTGTAGTGATAATTAATACTGACTTGACCCAGAAAGGAGAATGAATCCATAAACCTGAGATCCAAATGGGACAGGAAAATTCGGTCATTACTTGGGAGTTCCATTAATCTGAAAATTTTCATTCTCATAAACCAAGAGGTGCTTTACATTTTCAAACTGGTACAGTCTACCTTTGAGATAAAAGAGTGAAACCAAAACAACTCATCCAAAAATAGAAGTGGATGGTCTTTGAGTCAGAAATTGGGATCCTATCCACGCTCTTGTCACTAATTAAATAGCTGTGTGATGTTTTATGCATCAATTAACCTTTCTGGTCTTTTGTACCTAAAACTTGAGTGTGAGGTGATAGAATAGAATAATTGCTAAGTTTTCTTCTCAGATCTAATTTTTTATGAATTGAGATACTGTAATGTTTCTTCACAAATGGTTAATTTTTTCTTTTCAAGGCAAAATTCTTGTCTAATAACCCATGAGATAGAGCACTTCACTTAGACAATGATTAAAGATTAAAGATGCCAAAATAGGCCATCATCACATGCACCCCCACAAAAACACCTAGAAAAAATGAAAATATGAAACAGAGACCACAGTTGAGCAGCTACTGTCGAGTTTTTGGATTGTTCCTAAGAAGAAGCAGGTCATTTGTTTCTAGCTAACTAGGCTACTTCCACATGTTTCTCAATTCTCAACTAAAAATAGAGGAAATTATAACAAAGATTAGGCTCATGGATAAGATGGCAGAACATAAACTATGAACTGCTTCTGTTTAACGTTCTTGCATTAAATAGTTGCAATGCAAAATGCTTCCACATCTGTGATCCAACATGGGTTTTTAAAAATTCAAATCTTTATTGGTACATTATATATACACACATTACGATCACACACACTATATTGAGAATTTGTACCAGTACATGACATGATTTAATTTTCATTTTTTCTCATTTCCCTATCCACCCTATATTTTTTCATTGATAATTGCTCTAGTGTTTCTTGAAGCTTAAATGAATTTCTGGGACATATATTTTATGCCTTAGTACATGCTATCAGTAAGATCACTATTCATGCTTAAATCAATTCAAAGCATTCAGTTTAGAAAATCCTAATTGAAAGCATTCGCCAATGGTACCTGTAACAAGACAACAACCTATTTTAGGGAGACAATTATGGTAAGCAATAACTGAACTTAGCTATATAACTTTATTATTGGTATCCTAAATTGCATGTTCACGATCTGCTTCAAATTTCCTCCTTGCTGGGTATGATGGCGCAGGCCTGTAGTCCCAGCATCTGGGAGGCTGACGCTGGAGTCACTGTGAGTTGGAAGCCAGCCCAGGCAACACAGTGTCTGAAAGAAAATTTCTTTCTTGACTTCTCTTTTCTCTGAGAGGTTCAGAAAGGAGCAAAGGGAGGGAAGGAAAATGTAGGTGATAATGTCTCACAGTTACAAACCACTTCAGAAGTTGTGTGGCAGCCATTTTACTCAGAAGTATAGGGCTTTAGTGTCTGCTGAAGAAGCCTCTCAATGTAAAATTTAAAAGAAGCAATCACATTTCTTCCAAATGCATGAGAAGGAGATGTATTTTCTAAATCTCTGCTTACAAGTAACTCAAAATATATTAGGCCACAAAGTATGGTGGAATGCTGTATGCAAATACCTTGGAAAAGAATCAATTGGATTTTATTTATCTTAGCTGATAATAATACTATTATGGGTCTCTTTTCCTAGGAAATACCCAACTTAATATAAGACCCCAACTTTGGAGTGCCAGTCTTTCTCTCTCCTCTAGAAGTGCACGTTCTAACTCATTTGTTACTAATGTATTTGAAAACCTATAACTTTGTTTGATAGCTCGATGGGATGTGAACTATAGTAAGTAGTGAGAATTTGCATGAGCATTCCAAAATAAGTTCTTAGCCAGCTGGAGGCTGAGTGGTCTGGAAACAAATATAGGGCAATGGGGTTGTGTCAGACCGACCTAATAGGTGACGTGGAAATTTTTAAAACAGAAGGAGATAAGAGTACACATAGACAGCACAGAAAAACAAGAACTACAAGTAAACAAAGAGGAGAAATGTTACTATAGAGACAAGTGTTAGTCTCTTGTTTCAAGGGAACGAAGGTTTTCTGTTTAACTGAAAATCACGCAGGTATAAGATAGCCTTTAGTATTAAAACCCTTATAAGGCCTGGAGATTTTAGCTTAGTGGTTCCAGTGCCTGCCTAGCAAACACAAGGTCCCTGGTTTGATCCCCCAGGTGTAGTGACTCATACCCACTGGCAATCAATACCACACACCACAGTGCTGGGCGTGGTGGCTCACGCCTGTAATCCCAGCCCTCGGGAGGCAGAGGCAGGAGGATTGCTGAGTTGAGGTTTGCCTGGGCTACATAGTGAGCTCAGGGCCAGCCTGAACTACAAAGCGACATCCTGCCGCAAAACCAAAACCAAAACCAAAACCAAACCAAACCAAACAAACAAAAAACCCCCCCAAACAAAAACAAAAACCCTTATAAAACATTAATCCAGAATTCTGGTTGCACAAATAGAGGAAATACGCACAATGATAGCATCCTTGGAAATCAAGGGTCTCCTGTCATTTCTACTTATGAATGATACTCTCCATTAAGAGGTAGGAAGACATTAAATCAACAAGCTATGTAATGTGTTCTGGCATTGATTCACCTTACTGTTCCTTATGATAAACCACTATGCTGTAACATCCTCATTTGTTCACTTAAGGTTGGAGACAATCCGCGGATTACCTGAGGTGATTATGTTGTATTAAATTGAATCCTATACAAGTAAATTAATTCCTTACATCCAAAAAGTGATATTACCACCTCAAATGTCAATATTACAGTGCTAATTCCTAGGAAGGTTAAAGCAGACCTTGACCAAGGGGAGGTACTAATTGGAGTGAAGGACCAGGTTTTGAATTTGAGTTTGTGTGAACTGAAAAGCACACTGTTTAATAGCCTTTCCTACTTGATCCGTGTGGTCAGTCAAGAATTTGAAGTGAGCGAATGAACTCCTGCCTTGACTTCTTCCCTTTCATAGACTTAGCTGCCTAAGTGGACTTTTTTTTCATTATTGATCTTCTATCTGCAAATGGGAATTTCTCATGTTGTCTCCTTTCTGCTTAGTGTTGCTATCATCTAGGATGTATGGTTTGTGGAGCTTGTTATTTTTATTCTTAACGTGGAAATTTTGTGTGGTCTTTCTCCTTCCTTCACAAGCCCTAGTTATGATTCCAAAGGCATTTGGTGGGAAATGATGTGTTAATGTTTAGCGTATACAAAGAAGTGGATGATAGAAGAGCTTTTTGGAACCACAGATTGAACTCCCAGCAACTTTCCAATGCTTCATTTCCCAAGAATAGAACTCTAGTTACTCTCTTGTGGCCACTGCAAGGGATTTTATTTAGGTCAGACTCACGCTGCCGAGAAATTAAAGAACTTGTGACTTTTGTTTTTCTTATGAGAACTCACCCTCCAATAGAGTTTCTTTGACTTTATTAAAAATGTGGGGTAAACTAAACACTTCAAATCACTTTTTAGCCATTTCACTCATTGGCATTTGACTTTGAATTTTATTCACAGATCCTATCTGTTTACAAGTCCATATGACTTTTTGATGCTTTTGAAACAGTGGAAGAAACAAAGACAAAAGATAGGTTAGTCTCTAGGTTGGCCCACAAAGACTAACCTAATTCATAATGTAATTAAAGTGCAATATATAATTTGAAACACATAAACATAATCAGGATCTACAGTATTTTTTTAAAAAAAGCATTGCCAAAATGTTGAACTAAAGCCATGTAGAAATATAAAAAATGTGACTAGTCCTTATTTATTCCTTATGCACTACACAACCTTCTAGGGAATTCTTACTTTGAAGGTATGATGCTTTACTTCTTTGCACCAATCCCTATATTTCTATTTCCTGCCATGTTGGCTGTTGTATTTTGGCTTTGCATTTTGATATTCGAAATACTATATGTTATGAAAACTTTTGTTCTTTGGGGCCATGGATATTTCTTTATCACCAAAAAGTGAAAAGGGAATGGGTCTGGAGAAAGAAGAAAGAATATATTCTACAAGAACATGAAGAAGAAAGGTCTGTGAAAGGGGGCTGAAGACAAAGAAAATATTTACTGGCAAAAAGCAAAAATGCAGGGTAAAAGTGACAGTGCTAAAGGGTAAAGAGCAAAGAATACATATGATGTAAAAGCTGGAAAAAATGGAAAGGAGGAAAACACTGGAGTGGGTGGTAGTTAAGAAGCAAAATCAGTTGTTTTTGTTTATTTGAGGAGTGCTGGGGGTCAAGCTTTATTCCATGCTGGGCAAGTGCTTCACCACCGAGCAATATCCCTGAACTTACAATATAAACTGAACTTACAATATAAAAGCAAATGACAACTAGTTTCTAACCATCAATGCTCACTAAATTTATTTCATTTCTCAAGTGTATAAAATCCATTTCAAAATAATTTTCATGATAAGCATGTTCTTCATGATATAGAAACTATCCAGAGGACCAGTTTGCACAACTACCTTAGAGGTTTGGGGATATCAGGGCTACATAAGCCGGTAGAACTCTTATTTACTCATTGGCCTAAGTCTTGCCTCACAAATTTGGAAAAAGTGTGTTGATTGTATATCCATGTGTGGTCTCTTTCTAAACCCTTCAGATCTATTTCTGGGAAATATATATATATTCCTTTTTTTCTGGTATAAAAATAGTATGTCTTAATTTCTATCATTGAAAAGTAAAGATAAGACTTAAAAGATGTAATAGAAAACAATGCATGATTTCAATGGCAAAAAGTCAAATTCTTCTTTAAAGCAGGTACATTTTTCTTGATATCTTCCTTATCTTTCTTTGCTTGGTTCCCTTCCTTAGCACAATAAAAAATACTGGAGCCAGATAAGAGTTCACCAAATAGCAAATCTTGATGTAATGTCTCCTATCTTCCTACCAAATTTAGTATCTTCATTAATTAATATCTTTGCCAGGTCAATATAATATCACATCTTAGCCATCACTGAAAGTTAGGATCAGCCTTTGGTCCTAACCATTGATAAGAGTCTAGGAAAACTGTCACTTAAAAGATAGGTAAATAAGATTGAATTTTAAAATGTAATCAACAGATACCTTCAGTTATGTAATTGAAAATACCTTATCCCATGTTCACATTCTCCGATTCAGAATCAAGATCTCCAAAAAAATGACACAATTTAGAAAAATACACATTAAATGGGCCTTTGAATAATTACTAATTGCTACCAAATAGAGTTTAACACACAATAAACTTTATGGATCACAAAATAGAATCCATGGAATTAGACAGGAAAAATGAAATATCAAGAAACACAAATGTTCAAAATAATAGGCCATCAAATATCATTTTAATGAATAGTTAATGCTCCTTTTTGATATAACAATACACACACAAAAGGATTATCTATAAATGAATTCACTGAGTACAATTACTTGTAATTTTCTTTTTATATTTAAAAAGATAGTATTTTGATTACTTCATGAAGAAAAACTACGTATTGTGCATAGTACATTCTCATAGGATCTTTATTGTCCTCATGTGAGATAGATCATTTCAATCTTATTTTATAAGAAAGAAAGAAGTAAAGAAAGAAGGAAAGAAAGTAAGACTTGAAAAAATTTCAGATTTCCTAAAGGGCTGTTTTTTTAAATTAGAAAATGCAAAAAGGTTTAGAGTCAATATAATTTCTCCTAAATTGCTTCTTTTAAATATTTGGCCCTATTTACTTATTCTGTACTTTAAAATTCAGCAAAATAAGCTGGTCCTTACTACCTTTCATTCTCTCTTACTTTATCTCTATACTGTTCTAAAATGGTAAGATTTTCTTAGGTGCTTCTTGTACTACACCAAAATATTGGTATACCACATATAACATTTTTAATAAACTTTATACGAGACAGCACAAACAGAATACACAATGCTAACAGCAACAGTTATAATAGCAGGTTCATATGGGCTGTCTGAGAGCCAAGTACCATTCTGGGTGTGTCCACTGATTTAACCCTGCAGTAATTCTATGTGTCAAGTTACTATTACTTCCTTACAGATGATAAAATTTAGGTACCGAGATGAAACAGCATGTCCAACATCAGGACAATGTATGTCAAAGCTGAGCTTTCTGTCTTACTTTGGAGCTTTTTACTTTCTTACTGAGCTTCTCTCTTTTGAATGATTTATCTGTAATTGATGCAAATCTCACATATTCATGAACTCTTTAATAGAACTCTATTGTACAAGAAGTCAATGCATTCATCCTCTTGCCTGATTTACACGTTTTCCCTACTGAGGGTAAATTAGTTGCTCTGAACTTTTTATCATTACAAGTGGCAAGCAATGAGTGATGAAATACACGTGTTCCTATGCAAGCAGGAATCTACCTGGGTTAGACATGCACTAGCATAACTGCCCAGCCAAGGGCTTCTGTGTGTGTAGACTTCAAATCTATTGCCAAGGTCCTCTCTAAAGCAGTCACACCAGGTGACTGAGCGGGGGCCACAGTCGTCAGCACTGTTTTTCAGGAAGTGAAATCCTGGGGGACATGAAATCCTGCCCAATCTTGCTCCGATTTGCATCTCCCTGGCTAGGTAAGGGAATCTCTTCATAGGTTGTTTTGTCCTGACCTATTTCGCTAATAAATTAATACTTAGCTCATTTGTTTGCAAGTTCTATTTTTTTTTACTGAGTACCATGCTTCATGCTGTGAATTTTTAAGTGCAGAAGTCATTTAAAATTATTATTCAAATTATGAGAGTTTTGACCTGATTTGTGGTTGATTTCTAATTATGTAACGATCATTCCAGAATCTGGTCTATGTAATACCTGTGATTCTTCAATCTTCACTAAAATTTAATTTAGAGGGGTTTTTTCTGCATAAATGCTTAGAACATGTACATAATAATTTAAGATATTATACCTACCCATCAGATCAAACTTTGCATTCATTTATATGTATAGTATGGATCTTTCTTACTATAATTTTCTATCAAGTACAAATGAAACTGGCACTTTTTCAGATCTCTATTTTTCACTGTGTTTACTCTGTTTTTCATAGTTCTGGTATTTCCATTACAGTCTTGCTTCTGAACTGAATTGAATATTTAAAGCATACAATTTTACTGTATTTTCCCTTTCCATTTTACTAATTCAAATTCATTGTGGACTAATCTGTCTTGCTAACTTTTGTGAAAGGTGGATTATTTTGTCCTGTGTTTTGTAACAGTTTGCATTTTTATTACAAGTATATCTACAGTAGGTATTCTTTCTGCAAAATCTTGTGCAGACTGAAAAAAGAAAAAAAAAATAGAATACTGGCTGTTGCTTCTTGTTTCTTTACGTCTGCCACGGACAATGGGGTTGTCAACTGGCCTAGGATGAAACTTTCAAAAACGTTCTCAGCTTCAAGGTTCTTGTGCCTCAGAGAGAGTATGTTTTCAAGGCGCAACACTGAACTTTTAGGGAGACAACTTTTATTGAGCTTCCTTGTCGGTCCCATATACTGCTGAGTAAATTATTTTTACCCTTCTTGTCGCCTTTGTTAGACCGAATATCCCAGTTTTGCACGAAGCGCACTTTCCTGGGTTTGCAAAATGGAGGGATTATCTTCCGCGCGTGCCAGGCATTGGCGGCCAGAGCTCAAGACTTTCCTACCGGCTGAGCCGCGGTGCGAGGGCCTCGGGGAGCTCCACCTCCGCCGTGCAGCCGCTGAGCCTCTGCTCAAGGGCATTTCAGGCCTCCCTTCAGAAGAATACGTATATGCGGGCACACACAGACACACACACACACACACGCACACATGCACGCATGCGCGCGCACACACGCACGCACGAATCCATCCAGTATTTCCAGGTGTTTACAACGGATGGGTGTAACTTAATCTATGATCTTGCCCCAAACACAGCGCCCATTTCTACCCAAATAATGTAGTCAGTGAGATTTTCATTCTCCGTTTTCTTTGAAATATGAGACTAATTCTTACTGAACCTATTAAAGGCCAGCAGAATGAAGAGTCATTACTGCAGAGCGTACTCTCACTTAGAGGACCTTTATACAACAAAGTCACTTAAACAAGGTCTCAAGTCGCCTATGCCTCAAACAGAATTGCTCAGGATACCAGGGAAACAAATTACATTCAAGGAGTGAAAAGAGATTTTTAAGAAATGCTTGATGTATAACCATTTCTTTATAGCTATTATATTAACGGTGTAATTCTTTGGGAAAGTGTGATAATTTGTGTGTGTGTGATAATTTCATATGCTGCAAATTTCATTTCTGAGACTAGGTTAACACACTATATAGAGGAAAATAGAATACAGGAAGAAAAATATTCGCAGTTGCTCATTTAAGCCCTGAAGATTTTTACTAATTACCATAAAGCAGAAATATGTTACATCCCTCAGTGGGACTTTTCAGAATGAATTGTGAAAATACTAAAAATTTAAAAATAGAAATTACCTTCTAGAAGTTTATTCTCCTACTAGAAATTCAGTTCAGATACTGGACTATAAAAGTAGGCAAAACAACTGTGGAAAATATATCTTAAAAGCATCAAACTGATTTTCTTGTATTTGATAGAAAATAGTTAAAACAATAATGATCTGTAATATGTATATGACTAATTTTTTATTTTTATTTTTTAGCTTTTTGAGACAGTCTTGCTTTGTAGTTCGGGCTGACCCTGAACTCACTGTAGCCCAGGCGGGCCTTGAACTTGTGGCAATCCTGCTGCCTCTGCCTTCTGAGTGCTGGGATTACAGGTGTGAGCCATCACGCCTGGCTAACTTTTTAAACTAGCCTGAAAATGGACACAAAAATTTCACATACAACTAAAGTGAAATAAAATTAAAAAGCAAAAAATGTGAGTTTGGTCTGTTTTTATAAGTATGAGGGGACTAAGCATAATCTTTCTCCAGCACCACCACACGTGATCTTCCCAGAATCTGGAAGTCTGAGTACTGTGGAAAAACTCTGAGATGTAAGTATGGGCAAATAACCCAGAAATTGAAAATCACAGCAGAAGCACCAAACAAAATATTAACCTTATAGGTCAGCAAGGTATCACCCTAGAGGAGTGAATATGAGACTGTGAAAACCAAACTGATGAGATAGGCCCTTGCTGTGATTCACGGCCTTACCTTGAGGACATCAGAGGCCACAGGAGCTGAGGTTTGATGGATTCATCCAGTATTTTAGGAATTTTACCTAAACACGAGAGCTAGACATGCAGAAAATGCTTTTCTTCACAAAACTTTCCAGTGTTTCATCCAACTGTACATTCCCATGAAAAGAAGTTCGGATGCTGTTTTTAGGTAATTAATTTCACACACTACTCTTGCACTAATGAAAAGTTTTCCTGTTTGTTATTCTAATTGTGCGAATGCTTTTATAAAGGAGCTTTGCATTTATAAGGAATTTCCACTAAAATACTTTCCCTATGTGAGATTTTAACAAACATGAACATAACTCATAGTTGCATGATAGGAAATAAAAGATAATTAAATATTTGATCTAAACTAATTAGACATCTGGCATAAAATATTCAATACCTCTTTTCTCCTTTTTTGTCACGTGTATATGAGTGGGTGTTTGCTTTGTATTTAGGATTTTTCCAACCAGCCACTGACAGAAATAATTAAAATATGTTTCATAGTCTTCAACCCTAAAAAGCTCCTGTGAAAATCTTCCTGTAATCCTTTATTTAGACTCAGGTCCTTTTTTGGTTCTTTTTCTTTGTTTCTTTTTCATTGAGTGTAGTCAGAAAAGACAGAGATAAAATTCAATTTTCATTCCTCAGGAACTAATTCTCTTCACTATAAAAAAGATTCCAAAAGGCTTCTTCAAAAGCAGTGGACCCACATCCGGTTAGATTTGTCTATAGCTTTGTCCTCTGCAACATTCAAATGGGCAGGTAGAAGTTAGATATCCAAGGATCAATTTAATTTGATTATTAATGACTAAAGTGCAAGTGAATGCACATGTATCTTTATGTAGCTTTATGTAGCTCTTGACATCTACATTAATTTTTTATTTTGAAGATACTTAAAAATTAATCTTTGGCTTGATTGACCTTTGTGAAACTATATTGGATCTTGTTCAACAAAATGAACAAGGTGGGTTCAGATCTCAGATTTCAAAGCCCAATCTTTCTCTGTCCTGTATGTGGACATTTATGGGAGCTACTTCTCTAGGGCACAGTTCATGAAACAGAATCAAGATTAGCTACATCATCAGGTTGTTATGAGGATTAAGGGACACAGAGTGACTAGTAAATCCTAATACACGTGGACTGCCTTGTGGGCTTGCTCCTGCTACTGTCCTGGCTCTCATGGCAGTATTTCATTCAGTGACCACAGTAGCTGACTCGCTCCTATGAAACTCTTTGTGACTTCATATTGAAGGCGGTACCCAGACTGCTTATGGTCTGTACAGAAACCTGCTATTGGTGGTCAGTGACTACAACCTTATTTTTAGCTCTTTATCCCTATCCTGAAATGGAATGCTGGCAAGGTGCACAGGGCATGGTTTTTTTGAGTGTGACGCACTGAAGGAGGGTGGTTTTCTAATTTTATCACCTGTCCATAAAATCATGCCTTCGTGCTAGCTAATTTCATTAATTTTTAAAACATGCTGGTTTGGGCTTACTGTTGCAAGGCGGTTCAGTGGCTGAAGTGGTGTGTTTTGGGAGATGTGGTGACTTGCTGTGACCCATAGGGGAGTAATGCAGGAAATGGGTTCAGCGAGTCAATTAGCGCGTGATTCCTGTCAGGAGCACGTCATATGCAGTTACAGGATCCCAGACGCCAACAGTGTTTTAAATGCTTCATACAAAGTTATTTGTGCACAGAAATACAAATGTTTGCCAAAACTCCAGAACATAATGGCCTAGTACATTAGAAATCGGAAGAGTCTGAAGTACTCAAGTAAGTGAATAATCCAGTGTTCTTTGGTTAGTAACTGAGGGTATGTGACTACGATTTCTCTTTTAACTGCACATCATGATCATAATGACTGCGTGTATGGAAAAAACACAATCAGAATGACTGAGAGAGGGAGAGAGAGAGAGAATAGAAGAGAGATAACAGTAATTTATCAGTAATTGCCATCAAAAGTTATAGAATTTTAAAAACTGACACTCTTGCCGGGCGTGGTGGCTCATGCCTGTAATCCCAGCACTCGGGAGGCAGAGGCAGGAGGATTGCTGAGTTCCAGGCTTGCCTGGGCTACGGAGTGAGCTCAGAGCCAGCCTGAACTACAAAGCGAGACCCTGTCTCAAAAAAAAAAATCCCCCCAAAACAAAAAACAAACCCAAAAAACTGACACTCTTTTAAATTGATGAAATAAATACTTATATTTTTTTAGAAAGGAGAGGTCCCTTGCCGTGCCGTGAGCCCAGCGGACCGGGGAACTTGCGGCGGACGGACCGGACCCAGCAGCCCCGGGCCCGCCGTGCCGTGAGCCCAGCGGACCGGGGAACTTGCGGCGGACGGACCGGACCCAGAAGCCCCGGGCCCGCCGTGCCGTGAGCCCAGCGGACCGGGGAACTTGCGGCGGACGGACCGGGCCCAGAAGCCCCGGGCCCGCCGTGCCGTGAGCCCAGCGGACCGGGGAACTTGCGGCGGACGGACC